>JBBPBX010038155.1:10481-24600 GCA_038048925.1 Garcialebias charrua
ATGTATGTACAAAGTATATATATATAAATACTGTATACTGTATAGTATTTTTTTTTCTCAGCAAGCTAAAGCTGCTGCATATATTTGTCTTTTATTTTAATTATAAATGCTAATGGTGGTTTCATCTGGTTAAAAAGTGTTGATTTAACATATTGATTTAGTTAAATGTATGTTTTTTTTCTTTCTTGAAACTGTAATTTATGGAAGCGTAGTGCTGCCACCTGGTGAAATTTTTTTGGGGGGCTTATGTAGGAATAACGTGATACGTATCACGTTATTACGTGATAAGTATAGATGTAGCATGCATAGCCAGTATTTCAGGAGAGGTGGTTCCTTTAAATTTAAAGTAGACCAAAAAATTTGCTACTTGCTCTGTGGCACAACTGTTAGCGCATCGGCTTTAGAATCCAAATTTTGTCCGGGGGACCCTGGTTCGATCCTGACCTGGGTCAACTTTTTTTACGTTGTTTTTTATTTGATAAATCCAATTTCATTTTCAGAATTGGACATTGTGGATTTATTGCAGAAAGAATCAGGACCGTTTTTTATTTTATTTATCAAATAAAAAACAAACGTAAAAAAGTTGACCCAGGTCAGGATCGAACCAGGGTCCCCCAGACAAAACTTGGATTCTAAAGCCGATGCGCTAACAGTTGTGCCACAGAGCAGGTTGCATATTTTCAGGTCTACTTTATATTTAAAGGAACCACACCTCACAAAACAGCGGCATACCCTTCTGTTGAAAAGAGAAGGTAGAGACGCCGCTAATGTCGAACCGGTTAACACCATAGACTTAATATGTCTGTGGTTAACAGAAAATCTTTTTTATTTTATTTATCAAATAAAAACAAACGTAAAAAAACTGACCCAGGTCAGGATCGAACCAGGGTCCCCTGGACAAAATTTGGATTCTAAAGCCAATGCGCTAACAGTTGTGCCACAGAGCAGGTTGCAAAATTTTGGTCTACATTATATTTAAAGGAACCGCCTCTCCTGAAATACTGGCTATGCATGCTACATCTATACTTATCACGTAATTACGTGATATTATCACGTAATAACGTGATACATATCACGTAATAACGTGATACGTATCACGTTATTACTACATAAGCCCCCCCCAAATGTTTTCACCAGGTGGCAGCACTACACTTCCGCAGTGATTCCTCTATTGACACTATGCTCCATACACTGAAGCACATTTTGCTTGAGGAACCAAAACCTTTGAATTAGTATATGGCTGATAATCACTCTTGGTATATCTCACAAACTTTAATTTTAATGTGTCTCTGCGGTCCAGGCCAACACCATCATAGTCAGCAGTGTTGATGTGGAAAGGGTGACAACGTTAACAAACCCATATGTGGATGCCTTGAAGAGTCTGTGGAGCGACCCAGGGATTCAGAAATGTTACAGTCGTAGGAGGGAATACCAGCTCTCAGATTCAGCCAAGTAGTGAGTATACACAGTCTAACTCTTGTCAGATAGTTTACACTGCTGATCCTGCCACTCGTCTCGTTACTGCACACAGTTCTGTTCAGAACTAAGTCTGCTGCATCTCCTTGTGCTTCTAGCTATCTGAGTGACTTGGCTCGAATCGCTGATTCTTCTTATCTGCCAACCCAGCAAGACATCCTGAGGGTCAGAGTGCCCACAACAGGTATAACGGAGTATCCATTTCACCTGGAGAGTGTGATGTTCAGGTGAGTTTTACTGCGGTTTGGATGTATAAATTTCTCAAAAAAAAAAGTTTTTCCAATATTTTTATTTTAAAATATACAGAAGGAGTTTTAGGGTGATGGAGGGTCTAAATACACAGACGAATACAAAAATATTCACACAGATTTGGTGGAAATATGATCAGATGGACAAATGAACAAACAGACCCTGTCTACCTTCTGTCTTTGAAACAACATCCATCCATCCATCATCTTTACCCACTTCTTTCTTTTTGGGTCACAGAGGTCACTGGTTCCCATATTCAGCATTCACTGTGCGAGAGGCAAGGGCATCCTGAACATCACAGGGACACATAGAGACAAACGACACAGCCATTCATGCTCTCACTCACACCTAGAGACAATTTAGAGTCACCAGTCAGACTAACATGCATGTTTTTGGTCTGTGAGAGGAAACTGGAGTAACTGGGGAAAACCCACGCATGCACAGAGAGAACATGCGAACTACACCCAGAAAGGCCAATTCAGTGACCTTCTTGCTAAGAGGAAACAGCTCTACCAACTTATCCACCGTGCTAGCCTGGCCCTCGCCTTCCTGCACAGCTCCGCTCAATTCTCATTTCCCTTCACTGCACAGTCTGGGATTTGTCCCATAGACAAGGATTTCTCCGGTAGATTTTTGTTCGGACCAATCAGAGAACAGAAGGGGCGGAGTTTTTGGCCCCTAACCCACGCCCCCACCTGTCCCAGCGCAGCCAGCGAGCAGCCGCATGTTCTCATTCAAAGCGATGCAAAGCGATGCAGAACTGTTTTATATGTGACACAAATTTATTAATTTCCCCTTCTTAATCCCTTATCTGGAGTTTTCTTTTGTTTTTTTTCCCAAAAGTCAAGTAATCGCTCCCTCCTCCCTCCTCCTTCTCCTCCACCCTCCGTTGAGTGAAATGAACAAGGAGGAAATGGCTGAGGTTGTCACGAGAATTAAACTCGGGTTTTACGTTGCTGACCGAGTCCCATCAGATTTTCTGGTCTTTTGGTGAGCTGGACTAGCCTGGCCCTCGCCTTCCTGCACAGCTCCGCTCAATTCTCATTTCCCTTCACTGCACAGTCTGGGATTCCTCCCATAGACAACGATTTCTCCGGCCGATTTTTGACCGGACCAATCAGAGAGCAGAAGGCGGAGTTTTGAACGACGTCGACTGACGTCGTCATTCAAGATGGCTGCCGCCACGAAGGAATTTTCATGAAAAACAAGGTAAAACTATTATTTCTCAGCTGATAAAAAATATATTTCTTATCTGACGTTATATCAGAAGTGCTCCTGAGCTTAACAGTTCCTAAATCAATTCACGAAATGGTCAAATCTGCTGGATTTAACTAGTTTCGGTTTGACATTTTCCAAACAGCCTCGGGTGCGCTACGAAAATAAATGATAAAAAATCGAATTTTATCTCAAATGTTTAATCTAGGCCAACAGTCAGTAAATTAGAGACATATAATTACACACTGGTGGCAGAAAAAATATCCACCGAGTGGTTTCTGAGCAATTTATCTGAATAGCCTGGCCTCGCCAGGCTAAACTAACAAAACTCTGCCTTCTGTTCTCTGATTGGTCCATTCAAAAATCTGCCGGAGAAATCGTTTTCTATGGGAGGAATGCCAGACCCTAGTCCAAAGCGAAGTGAAGGACAAGGGTGTGGTTTTAACCAGGCTAGAGCTGGACCAGCGATCCATGGTTTTATTTTATTTTATTAAAATATTTTATTAACATATAAACACAGAATTTGCGCAGCGAGAGAAAAGCTGCAGGAGGCGGAGCAGTTGTCAGTCAAGTTCACCAGAGCACGGGGGTGGCTCTGAGGGGAGGGAGCAGAATGCTTTCCCTGTTCAAAATATCCAATGGTTTTGTTTTATTTTATTAAAATGTTTTATTAACATACAGAATTTGCGCAGCGAGAGAAAAGCTGCAGGAGGCGGAGCAGTTGTCAGTCAAGTTCACCAGAGCACGGGGGTGGCTCTGAGGGGAGGGAGCAGAATGCTTTCCCTGTTCAAAATATCCAATGGTTTTGTTTTATTTTATTAAAATGTTTTATTAACATACAGAATTTGCGCAGCGAGAGAAAAGCTGCAGGAGGCGGAGCAGTTGTCAGTCAAGTTCACCAGAGCACGGGGGGTGGCTCTGAGGGGAGGGAGCAGAATGCTTTCCCTGTTCAAAATATCCAATGGTTTTGTTCCTCAGCAGAGGCCAACGCCTCCAGCAAGAATCGTTTCTCTATGGAAAAAGTCCAGACCCTTGTCTGAAGCGAAGTGAAGGACAGGGTCTGGTTTTAACCAGGCTAACACTGTGAGGCTGCTTCTAAAAGAGTGAAAAAATAGAAAAATGTAAAAATCCTTAACAAACAAGGTTCAAAGTAATTGCTATACTAAACAGAAGCAATTGCATGAAATACGTACCAGTAGTTAAACAGTAAAAATAAAAAATAAAATGCAGATCATGAGGTCTGGGACAGGCCGCATGGGATTTTTTTTTAGGATAACAAAAGCAGCAAAACTGCATATATTTTCAAAAATGGACCAGCCATACCAAACACATTGTTAACGCATACGCTTTCTTTGTACCGACTGTATGCGGTGTTACTGCCTTTGTACTAAATATATTAGGAGGCAATATACTGTATAACACTTTTGAGATTGTCTGAGTATTTATTATGGCTGATGTTGAAGTACTTTGAGATCATTTTTATTTCAAGGGATATTTCAGTCATTTTGAAGTGAGAATCTGTGGAAAAAGTGATGCCCAATAAGTATCTTACCTGTTGTGGATAGCTTTTTGAATGGTCTCAGATATTTGCTATTATAAAACAAGTTCAGCTTAAAAAAATTTATAGCAGTTCAAGCAAGTACTGTACTGTTTTATAAACTTTTAAATCACAGTTAATTTCACTTTATATGGTTATTTAGAGACAATGTTAAAGTTCTAAAATAAATCCCAGGGTGAGCCAAATTTGTGGCTGCAGCAGCTATTTGTGCTTACAAATCACCAACTAATTCCTTTTACATATATGTTTATTGACAAACCTTACTGTTAATTAAAGGTTTATGAGTTAGCGTCTGCATGAACTTCTATGACATTTCTGAGACTGGAGCTGTTTTAAGATGGTAGGAGTTCATGTCTACTCATCATTCAGGTCAAAATTTACCGCAATTTCTTGAAACTGAGAACATTGAAAAAGCCTCAGTATCTACAACAACTAAGATAATAAAAGTTTAGAACTTCTCTGTGGATCCCCACTTTAAAATGGCCGGAGTATTCCTTAAATTCTAAACATTTTTCAATAAAGAAGACATTTAATTGAATTTACTGTGTCTATTAATTAAAACTCTGAGTTGGAGGGTGCTAATCAATGTCATTGTCTATTATAATGCTTTATTAAGCCCAATTGACACCATGCAAGTTGGACCAAACTTTTCCCCCCAAAAATGTACCTATTTAAATTTTCTATCCTAATGTTCATTTTGTTTCCAACAATGAGCCTAACATTCAGCTTCTATATGTAAAATAGATGATACAATGTTTATTTTTCCCCATAAAATGGTTCAAACTTGTGGCCTCAGGATGGTGGACGTAGGTGGCCAGCGCTCTGAGAGGAGGAAGTGGATCCACTGTTTCGAGAACGTCACGTCCATCATGTTCTTGGTGGCACTCAGCGAGTACGATCAGGTCCTTGCTGAGTCCAGCAACGAGGTGAGGAGCAGGCCGCTGCCTACAAAACAATCATTTCTTTCATACAATATCTTTATTTATGTGCATGGGATGAAAAAGAGTCTCACTTTTGGATGATAAAAAAAAATCCCAGTGAGGGACACAAAAGAGAGATTGTTTCTTTTGTTCAAAGCCAAATGATGACCCAGATTTCTTCAGAGGCCAGCACCAGCCGGATCTCTCTCTCTCTCTGTATTTCACTTCAGTCACACCAAAGGCCTTGTTTTATCTTCATTCATGGCAATGTATATGGTTCACCTGCAGGGGGAGCTCTTAAGTCACTCTACTTAGCAAAATACACCTCTCAGAAAGGCTTGGACCTTTGAAGATATGACAGCCAGTTGAAATTCCTCACACAGTGACTGCCAAATTACTGCTTTCACTGTCTGTTTAAGTAATTCTGCTCTTGCTCTTGTGTTTATCTGAAGAATCGAATGGAGGAAAGCATGGCTTTGTTCAAGACGATCATAACCTACAAATGGTTTGACACGTCCTCAATCATCTTGTTTCTCAACAAGATAGATCTGCTGGAGGAAAAAATCATGCACTCCCATTTGGTGGACTATTTTCCTGAGTATGATGGTAAGGGAAAACACACACACATATACACACCTACTTCTTTGATAAAGTCAAGGCCTAATCATGTCTTGTCCGTGATCATGATTGACGACAGCGTGTAGTTTTTCTTTGCCAGCATAAAAAGTTTTATTTGATGGCACTCATTGAAGTCGCCAATACAGTAGTCCCTTACTTATTGTGGGGGTTACGTTCCAGACACCCCCGCGATAGGTGAAAATCCACTAAGTAGGGACATTTTATTTAGTTTAGTATTTATATATATTTCAAGACTTTATAAAACCTTCCCACACACTTGGAATGTTCTTAACAATGCTCTTAACTCTCTTAAGCTCTCTAAAAGAGAACAGCGAAAAAGAGCAGATAGACTGATGCTACGGTTACTGAGCCAATCAGCGCCCGGGGGCGGACTAGCCATTGGGAGCACCGGGACATTTCCCGGTGGCCTGGCCCGCTCAGTGATTGCCAAGGGGTACTAAAGGCCTGGTTTGGGCCGCGCCTGATTATTTTAAATAAACAATCCTTGCCATTCACTCTGGTATCCACCTCACTGAAACTCCCACAGCAGCAATTGGAAAAGACAGACTCCACCCCTCACCCCCACCTTTCTTTATCTGACAGCCTCAGAAAGAGAAAGGAGGGGGCCACTTTGCAATCAATGAGCGGGCCAGGCCACCGGGAAATATCCCGGAGCTCGTGATGGTCAGTCTGCCCCTCAGCACAATGCTCCACTAGGTAGCCTTCTATCAATCAGCCGATTGTGGGCCATGTACAATCTTACATTGAAAACCCACAAAAAAGTGAGTCCGCAAAAGTAGAACCGCAAATTATTGAGGGACTACTGTACTCAGAAACTTGGTAGAGTCCAACAAACTCAGATTGAGGAAAAATTGTAGATTTACACAAGTAAAGAAAGTATTTTGGAGTCATTTCAGAACAAATTCATATTTCAAGATCACCCATTCAAACAAGTGTCAGGAAGTACAAATTATTCTGATGTCACAAATTTGCCAAAGTCTTAAAGAAGACCCAAACTACACACCAGATAAATAAATCAATCTCATGAACCACCAAGGATCAACCCTTCCATGTGGAAACATTAATGCCACTGTCCAAAATAAAACAAGTTTTCCATCGCCGCGGTGCTCACCAAGAAAGAACAGGACTTTCAAGTTCAACAGAAAGTTTGCCGCTACCCATATGAACAAGCCAAAATGGCTTCTGGAGAAAAGCTTACGATTGAGCTATTTGGTCACACTAACAAGATCTGGAGGAGTCAGAGCGAGGCCTTCAAAATTACAAACACTGTACCAACGGTCAAGCATGGTGGTGGTAACATCATGCTTGACACAATGTACTTGTGCATATTATTAGGTGGATGGAATAAGGAACATGGAGGACTGTTTTGAAATTGTTTAGCTTTTAAACCAATTTAAAGGAACTGTACCATTTCTACCAAGAAGCGTGGTCATATATCTAGTCACAATTATGCCAGAAGATTGTTGATGGCTACAAAATATGTGTGGTCAAGATGCAACGTGATAAGGAACATTTAACTAAATATTAGTGGGATATTCATATGTGCCTGTAGGTATAATTTTGAGGCTGTGTGAATTAGAAAAATTCTGCAATGATTCAAATTGTGCACCCAACTCCTTGTTCTTGCATAATGTACAGTATATGTAATAATCCCACATGGAAAAAAACAAAAACTATTCAAATTTTAAAAAATCCCCAAATTAAAATGACATTCATGCCTAAAATGAAAGTACAGGTAATCCCCGACTTACGAGCGCATCGACATACGAGGTTCCGTACTTACGAGCTCACTAACGAACAGTAAATTTGTAAAGAGCATACAGAAAATACAGCACTTTTATGTGTTTTTAGATGAAAGTGTGTTAGCTAACCGTTTGGAAACAAGTTTCTGAGCATGTTTATGAACTAGTATGAACGTTTGTGATGAAAAACGAGTGTTCGTAGTAGCGCTAGCATAAATGTTCCGACTTACGACCGAAAATCCGGACTTACGAGCAACACGTGTTTCGCGTTCCGACATACGAGATTTTGTGTTACGAGATAGTCGTAGGAACGGAACTCGCTCGTAAGTCGGGGATTACCTGTATGTAAACCTCTGTACACAACAGGAAATTACCTTGCTCTTGATTGTGTGGCTTAAAATGTTCTGGTTTGTATTTAAACAGATTTATTTGAACTCGCACAAGATTTGAGCCTCTCGTTTTGCAAAAAGGGTCACGTCATAATCATTAAATACCATGTTGAGGCTTTTCAACTGAGTTCATATGATTAGAGTTTTGGTTTTATCATCTGCTTTCTTCTCCCAGGTCCGCAGCGGGACATCCAAGCAGGAAAAAAATTCATCTTGGACATGTTTGACAACCTCAATCCTAACAAGGACAAAATCATTTACTCCCACTTCACGTGTGCCACAAACACAGACAACATTCGATTCGTCTTCAGAGCGGTCAAGCACCACATCTTGCAGTGCATCCTGAAAGACCAGAACTTGGTTTAGACGCTGGCGGTTGCCACTGTAATCTAATCGTCTCGGTGCAGCTGGCAGTCCGGAGCGCTCTGCAGTGACTCTGTTAGATGCTGCTCGGCAATATAATCCAAAACAGGAAATTGAGAAGCTTCAGAGCTTGTCATCTAATGACTGTACTACTGATGCATTTCAAATTTTCTTGTTAGACTCTGTAAATGGATGTCTCCAGCTATTATGAAGTGTGACCTGCCAATTAAAGTGCTGCCTTTTGGAGGAGTCTAATATAGCACGCACTCTGAAATTTATGGAGCACTTCGTGGGCGTTTTTTTTTTTTAGCAATGTACACTGGTGGATTAATAGGAGGAAAAGTATTGAAGTGGCCTCAAATGCCTTTGAGGTACTGAGATGTACTAGATCTCTTTCTCTGGTTGGAACGCTGGAACTGAATCTAGACTATATGGACTGCAACACCTCACATCACTTATCCAACTTGTCAGTTGTTTTCATTTTCTTTTATGCTCTAAAGTGGTTTGAAATTATTAGTTTTTTTGTATGTCAACTGAAAGAGAGCTAGTCATATTTAACACTAATGACGTTTATCAAATATAAGCATTACACAAAAAGAAAGAAGTTATTTGGTTATTTATTTCTTTGTTGTTGCAATGCTTCTTGGAAATAAATCTTGTACTGTGGGACAGTTTGTTTAATTCCCTTTAATGGTGCCACATTCGTTAGGAAAATGCATGTGTGGGTTGAGCAGCAAAGTTCAGTATGTGGGTTGTGCCCTTCAAAACTTGTCCGTTCTTATTTGCCAATGCTAAATAGCTTATTTTAATACTGTTCCATGTTTTGAGTTTCTAATACCCGAAGTACTGAAAATCAGATGCGTGATTGACACCCGTACCTGATCCAGTACGTCTGCTACAGTGACCATTTCAAGCATTTGCCATTTCACTGATCTGGATATGGCTGTTGGGATAGACTGATGTTTGGCAAAACCATGTTTCCACAGTCCGTGACAAAACGTTATTCTCCACAATGACGATGCATGCCCTTACAGAGCAGGGTTTGTCAAAGACCACCTTCAGAATTTAATATTGGAAATGACGGAATATCCTCGTACAGTCGTGATTTCAACCCCATTGAAGACCTGTGGGGTAAGCTTAGGTATGCTGTTTCTTTCAGAGAGACCAACACAGGCTAATCTATAATAAATGCTAGTTGAGAATAGGATGCCATCTCAACATAGTGTGTAACCAAGCTAGTGAGCAACATGAGGTGGAGGTGTCAGGCTGTTGTGGCTGTATGTGGTTCTTCCACATGTTACTGAGATCTGTTAAAATTATCAATTGCTAACTTGCCAACATATGCCTTGTTGCTTAAGATTTCAATCATCTGATCCAATAATACTAAAAAATAATAAATACAGGTAGTCCTCGACTTACGACGGAGTTCCGTTCCTGCGCGGCGGCGTAAAGCGAATTTCGACGTAAGTCGGAACATACGTACATACTGAACCATATGTTGTTTTTCTACTACATTAGGGCTTAGTGTATTACTAGTTGATGTTTTTCTTAGTTAATCCTAGATGTTATTACTGTTTTTCTCTTGCATTTGTTGTTGGATGTAACTGGGACCCTGTGTACATAATCTCGTTTTCATCACATGTACCACATGCGGTGCAAATGACAATAAAGACTCTCTGACTCTGATCTCCGTACAGTACTGTATTTTACCAAGCACTTAGACTATCCTAACACAGTACCCTACATAATTATCAAAACACACATACATTTAGGAGCCATAATGAAGGGAAAAAAGAGTTAATAACCTACTGGTATGCTGGTGAAGCCATTCCTCCATCCCTCCTCCGTATTCTATATTGCGTTTAAGTCGTAAAACCACCGACCAGCTCGGCCCAGCCTCCGTATTTATTCGTTTACGACGTAAAACCGCGTTCACAGTACACACAGTAACAGTAAGTTGTACTATGAACATTGTTTTGTTTTTTGAATGTCCAGAGGACCAGACTTAGCTTTTTTAGAGAGTACAGGGCAGCTGTAGCCTCCGCAGCTAGTAAAACCGGAAGCTGCGTAACTCAGCTTTTCAAAATAAAAATTTCAAAATATTTATTATTATTAATTTTTTATTATTATTTTTGAATGGGTGGTGCGTCGTAACCGCTAAACGTCGTAACTCGAGACCGTTGTAAGTCGAGGACTACCTGTACCAGAAAAACTGGCATTGGCAGAAAAGATGACAAATTTTCTAACCAACAAATATAAAACTGCTGCACAACCCACAAACGTATTTTCCTAACAAATGTAGCATCAACAACTGGGAAACAAACAGGTTTTTGTACAGTATAAGATTTGTTTTCATTAGGCATTGTTACAACAAAAAATACATAAAATAAGTAACCAACTAAAAATGTGACCTGTGCTGGCAAAATGAGTCACAATGTGAAAGTTTTTTTTTTTTTTTTTACTGTTTAAAGCTGCTATATGTAACTTTTCTAACAATATATTTTTAACATATTTCTTCACTCTGTCACTAGATTGATGTTAGAGAGGTAATCTCTGAAAAAAACTAAAAAAAAATATTGTCCCCTTGCTTCTCCAGGTGGTAAATAAGCATTTCTAAAAAGAAAAAGTGACCCGCCATTTTCCAGCCAATAAAAACAAAGTTTGTAACCAGCCAATAAAAACCGAGCTTGAATTTGAATCAGCCAATAAAAACAGAGCTTGAATTTGAATTTCAACAGACCACAAGGGGGCAGAGCCATATATGGCTCTGAGGGGGAGGGATCAGAATGCTTTGCTTGTTGAAATTTTTTCTAAGTGCTGATGTTCTACAGAAACTGCAGACTTCACCTTTAATTATTATTTTTTTCAAACTTTTCACTTTAAAAGCATCAACATGTTACATTGTGTGTTGAAATTTGGTGTTTTGTTACATGGCCCAGCTGCAAACAAACAAACAAACAAACAAACAAACAAACAAACAAAAAAAAGTATTGGTCTGGTGTGATGTCATCTGGAATTCCAGCCCTATTTAAAAAAAAAAATGGGAATGTCTAATCTTCACAATAAGGCTAAACATTATACGAAGGGGTTTCCCAGTGCTACGGCAGCTGGCAGAGAAAACAATCAATTCAAAAATATATTTTGAGTATTAGACTATAAAGATTACATGGTATTTTAGGCTGTGTTCACATTATCAGCTTGACTCTCAGCCCTTATGCAACTCGATCCAGCCGTACACAGTCTCAATAATTTTATGTATGAGTTTTGCCTTTTTAGCTTATTAATCAAGTTAATTTGGTCTATCGCTGTCTGAATTCTGTCATCAGCCAAACAGCATGGAAATGTTCAACTTCTTCATAGTACCACATTGCCATTTCTGTAGATGTATTATATATTTTTAACAGTAAATAATAAGGAACACTGCGGTTGCAGGATTTTAAAATGGTGGGTTTGATTCTGTTCCTGTGGACTTCCGACCTGTCCAGGGTTTACCCCGCCCATCTCACAGCAATGGCTGGACATGGGCACCGGCGACCCCGAGACCCAAAATGGAAGAAGTGGGTAAAAGATAATGGATGGATGGGTTTGATTCTTGTGAAGAAGGCATTCTCATGATTGACAGTTCTCGCTGACATTACGTCCTGCAGTCTGCTTTCATCAAATCTCCAACTCCACACAGCTAGCTTGGAACTTCTGCACATCTGTCCAGATGACCTGATTTAATTTTTTTGTGAGTAGGCCTGAAATTGGGTGGGACCACCCGATGTAAATACTGAACCTATGCTAGGCCACCCAGGTAGGGCTGAGGTGACACGATGACAAAGGGGCATTAGTTACCAGAACTACTAGATAGTGTCTTCATGGACTGATTTGTATGCAAATCTTTATTAAAGCAAAAAAATAACAGTTTTACTTGTTTTACACTGCAGACCGTGCAGTGCAGTGACTCAGTTTGCCAGCACAGGCCAACATTTTCCCTTACTTGTTAAGCTAGGTTTACAATATTGCACATTACATGTATAATTTTTGTATTGCTACATGTGCTTCACATATAAGGTTTCTGATCGCTGCGGTCACTGTTTGCATTCATCTGTGTGTGGTGGAAAAATAACACCACGTGTGTACATTATTGATATAAGGTTTGTGCATTTGTTTTAAGGGACATTCATATCTTGATCTTCAAGTCTTGTGTCAATTCAGAGTCTGTTTTTATTTTTTAAACTGTCTCAAGCTTAAAATACATTTTAAATCTTGAAAACTTGCTCTATTTTATCTGAGTGAATATTTTATATATTAAATAGTCAAGTGAATGCTTCCTGTTGTGAATTTTAGATGTTTTTTTTGCATTCAGGTCAACGTGAACAGCTGAATAAATAGTGAACTGTAAAGTATTTTCAAAGGGATTAAACTAGTGCACTCAATCCTAATTGGCGCTCATTAATGGTATCACATGCTCTATTAGAAGCTAATGTGAGCAAAGCCACAGCACTAATGTTTACACATCCCTTTTCTTATTCAGCTTGATTAAATTCTAATTTGCACTATTTATTTTGTGTTTATAATTTCATGTTGCAGTATCAGTGTTTTGGATAAATGTGATTGGTTAAATAAAGCATTCGCTCCATGTGTTCTCGGTTGTTTCTCCAGCACATTGTTGGTTTGTCTTTCGGGTGTTTGTCTTCTTGGCTTCCTCATCAGCTCATCTGGAGTCGTGTTCCTCGTGAAATCCTCCACTGTGGTGCATCCATCTGGCTGGAGCCCTCAGCAGTGGGGCCATATTTTTAGTCTTGTACACAGAGATATAAAGTGGGGCAAAGAGCCTTTTTTTTTGGAGGACAGAAACAAAAAGTAATGTACTTTGTAGCAGTTACACATGTTACTTGAAATAATAGTTTAAGTGGCATCCTGAATAAATTGATACCTTTTTTTAACTAAGCATAATTTATTTACAATCATAATATATAAATATATTCAGATGCATAAAATATAAGCACGAAAGAGGGACAATCATGTTTTTGCCTGTGTATGTGTTTGTAGGACTACCTGTTGGAAAAATATCAAACTACTGATTGGATATCAATAAAGCTCACAGAACGTGATCACTAAATGTAAATCTACAGTTGATGAACTTTTGGAGTAAACCCAATTCAAGGTGACTAGCACTGTATGTCCAAACTTTACTTCCACACCAAGCTGTTGGATACACATTTGTCTTGGGCACAGCAATCTTTATGCTGAGACGTACCCTTTATCCTGATTAAATGTGTGTTCCAGTCTGCCAAAGGCAGGGGCTGAATTTGTCAATTCTCTGTGTGATCACAACCTCAATTTGTTTTAAGACAGAAACCCAACAAGGCAGCAAATTTTTCAATAGCTTTTTATGTCCCTTGTCGCAGAGCGTAGAGGTGGAATTGGAAATATCCATCTGTCCATACGTCGATACATGTGAGCATACAGTATATATAATATACCCTATATAATATATATATTATATATAATATTATATGTATATATACATTACTTTGTATGTATATATACTTGTATATTATATATATATATATATATATA
>JBBPBX010038156.1:0-10157 GCA_038048925.1 Garcialebias charrua
AGAGTCAGAGTCAGAGTCAGAGAGTCTTTATTGTCATTTGCACCGCATGTGGTACATGAGATGAAAACGAGATTATGTACACGAGGTCCCAGTTACATCCAACAACAAATGAAAGAGAAAAACAGTAATAACATCTAGAACTAACTAAGAAAAGCATCAACTAGTAATACACTAAGCCTAATATAGTGGGAATAAACAGCAGCACGAACATGAGTCTGCATGAGCAGATGGTCACAGATGAACACAGATGAATACAGCAACAAGAAAACAGATCAGCATCAGTATGATGTGATATTTTGCAGTGTTTATTTTTTATTTTATTTTTATTTATTCATGAGTCTAACAGCCTCAGGGTAGAAGCTGTTCCTCAGTCTAGTGGTTCTACACTTGATGCTCCTCAACCTCCGTCCTGAGGGGAGTGGGGCAAAGAGTGAGTGTGCTGGATGAGTGAGGTCTTTCATGATGCAGGTGGCTCTTTTCCTGCATCTGGAGGTGTAAATGTCTGTGATGGTGGGGAGACTGACTCCAACAGACTTCTGTGCAGCCTTCACCACTCTCTGCAGAGCTTTCCTCTCTTCAACTGTGCAGCCTCCATGCCACACGTTGATGCTGGAGCACAGGATGCTCTCCACTGCACACCTGTAGAAGGAGGTGAGGACTGGGCTGCTCAGACCAGCTCGTCTCAGCCGTCTGAGGAAGTAGAGTCTCTGATGACCTTTCTTGATCAGGCTGGTGGTGTTGTTGCTCCAGCTGAGGTTATCATTCATGTGTACACCCAAGTATTTGTAGCTGGAGACCACTTCCACTGCAGACCCACCTATTTTCAGTGGGGCATGGTTGTGTTTGTTCCTTCTGAAGTCCACAATCATCTCCTTTGTCTTCTTCACATTCATGTGAAGATTGTTCTCTTTGCACCAGCTCTCCAGGTGTTCCACCTCCTGTCTGTAGCTGGACTCATCATTGTTTGTAATGCATCCCACCACCGCTGTATCATCTGCAAACTTAACAATATGACAGCCTGGAAGTGTGGCTGTACAATCATATGTGAGCATTATTATAAATAATAATTATGATAAAAAAGATCATTTCTGATCATTTTTGAGCAATCTTGGGCAGCAGGAAGTAGGTCTTCAGTTTACACGGTCACAAATTAATGTAGAACACCGGACGCCATTTTAGGTTCAGTCACTGGGGTCTCCGGTCACAAATTAATGTAGAACACCGGACGCCATTTTAGGTTAGCTGCCGGGAGCCGGCCGAAGACTGGTGACCAGGATGGCTTCATATGGATTAATTACGAGCTGGAAACGTCTCTGTGAGCTCTGTGGACGTCTCAGGCTGGAGCAGCAGCTGCAGATTGATCGCAGATTGCGCCGCACCGCCGCTCCAACACCAGCCCATGGCCTGGCTAGCAGAAGCTAGCCAGCTAGCTAACACAGGCCTTGAGCAGCTGCTAGTGGTTCACTCGCCGGCTGCCGCGCTGCTCGGCCCGACAACAATCATGGCAACGCATGGCAACCTAAGATGTCGGCTTTGACCATCTCAAAGTAAGAAAATATATTTTTATTTATTCTGTAAATGTGAATAGCAATGTTTAACATTACAGTACACTACTGTACATGCTTAAATGTGTGCGCGCGCTCCGTTAGCGGTATTTCCACGACCTACGAACGGAATAAGGACCTACGAACTGGACACTTTTTTCACCCCCTAGCTACGGCAGAATCGAGCTGCGAACAGTTCTTATCTCCCTAACTCGGACGTAAGTAGGGGGTCACCTGTATTGTTAGTCTTTATGCATGTATGTTTTGTTGCTGTATTCTTTCATGTGCTTTGCAGGATTGCGGACGGAGGTTGGGTGTGTTTGCCTTGTGCTCTTTTTGTGGATAATTGTTGTTTTGTTGTCTTACTTTCTCTTTTCTTTCTCTCTAAAAAAAATAAAATAATAAAAAAAAAAAATACATATTGGAGTGAGAGGATGGCTATAAGGTGAGAAGGGAGGCCATCTATAAATGGGAAGAAATTATTTTTATTTTTTTTGGTGTTTAAATGTTCTTAATTTCATGTGTACAGCACTTTGTTGCAGCTGTGGTCGTTTTAAATGGCTTTATAAATAAAGTATAATTGTTATTTTTATGTTTTATTTCTATTTTTAGTGTACTCTGTACTGTACATGTATTAGCAATTGCTCCCAAATTCCCCCCGCCTGAAATATAACGAGCAGACCTAAGGCGATTGCTCCCGCTGCCCTGCCGCCTGACAGGCAACGAGCGGACCTACCAAGCCGACATGCCGGGACCGGGAGCTGGCGGACATGCTGGAAGCTGCTGGCTTTTTAGGACCGTGCGTGCGATCAGAGGTTGCCTCATACGGATAAATGAGCTGGAAACTCTCTGTGAACTTTGTGGATGTGTCTGTTGTGGAGCAACCGCCGCGATCCTCCGCGATCGCTCTTAAAAAGCGCCATGCGACAACATTAGCTCATCGGCTAAGGCTAAATGCTAAGCGGACCCCCACCAGAACCAGACCGAACCGGCGGCCGGGAGCTCGCCTCGATGTCCGCCTAGCAGCCTAAGATGTTGGATGGACATTCAGCTAACGTGGAGAAGCAGCTCCGACAGCCTTTTTTGGATGGATGGACTCGTTAGCACGGCGCTAATGAGTGCAGGCCTAATGGCGGTGGCTAACAACTGCTCACGCGGTCAGCTTGTTTTGGATGAACGAACACTGCGGAGAAACGGCTTTCGGTAAGTTTATTAAAGTAAACTCCTTTTATGGCTTCAAATGTATGGACTTAACAAGCTAACAGTCCTTCCTCTAAACAGTTTGGACCGCGTTAGAGCAGCAGAATGTATGGAGCTCTGATGTGCTCGGACGTGCTAACAGACGAGACAAGCTTGATCAGCTCAAAGTAAGAAATTATATTTTTATTTATCTGTTTTGTACTGTGCAGTACAGTATGCTGTTTCTGTGATGAAAATAACTTTTTAAAAGTACAGCTGCAGTGCACGGGTGTGCACCGCAGCGTTAGCGTCTTTCCTATTTACGAGCGTTGTTCCGGTTTTACAAGATAGCACGTGCGTTGTCGGACTTACGAGTTTTTCATCTTACGAGATACTCGTAACGGAACTCGCTCGTAAGTCGGGGATCACCTGTATTTGCAGTAGTGGCCAGAGCGTAGTTTGCGTCTTGGGACCAAACTTATCACTCCCTTCTGTAGCATCGTCAAAACTTCCTCCCTCAACACGTGTGCGCGTGTAAGGTTAATCTTTGATTGCAGTACCCCTGTGAAGGGGGGCGTCGTCTGGTGAACTGCAACTTGAGTCCATGAAGTATCGTTGTCATGACCCAATCATTTGGTAGACACGCCTTCCAGGCCTGCGCGTGCGCCATGAGCCTGGAAGGCATGCCCAATTGCTGCTCGTCGTGTTTTAGTGCTGGAGGGGTGGCCTTTGACCCCTCTCGCGCTCTTTCGAGCAGGTTGGTCAGCCCAACAGAAGATATTGCGAGATCTGACCGTCTCCGGCAGAGCTCGTGTATCTTGCTGTGGTTCATAGTTTGACCACGTGGTTTGTGTTTTATAAAAATGGGACTCGAGTCAAGAACCAGGGCAGTTTGTGCTTTGGTACTTTTATTTTTGTACATGCATGAAACAGTGTTTGTTTTGATTACACATACAGTAGGCGAGTCATGTTTGGTGCGCGCACACATGTCACCAGCTCCTCGTAGTGTTTTACAAGTAGAGACTGGGATCAAAAGGTTAGGTTCCCGTACCGCGTGGGCGGGCAAACCTGTAAAATTATCAGTTCGTCCTGCTTCATCAGGCCCGAATCTGAGTTCCACACGGGGTCACTGAAGAGGCCCTCGGCCGGTACTGGAAAGTCTCACTGTCACCAGCGGGTCTCTTCCGTGGAGGGCCACGCATGTCCTCCTTTGGGGGTGCAAAGCTTTTTCTCGGCAGCCCCTCGCGGAGGGCTTCCGCCTGTTTGAGTCTTTGTTCCAGCCTGGCCTGGACGCGTTCCAGGGCTCCCCCGAAGAGTACCATCGGCTCCATCGGGTACTGGAGGAAGGGGGACCTCTGGTTTTCCGGGAGGTCCGATAACGTCAGCCAAAGATGGCGTTGGGCAACAACTATTTCCGACATTGCTCTACCTTGCGAAATGGCTATTGTCCCCATCATGCGGAGCACAAAGTCAGAGGCGCGGCAGGCCTCCTCCATGGTCTCTGTTGCGGCCTGCTCGTTTTTCGTTACTTGGAGATCCTGCAGTTTTTCTGCCAGGTACGCTTGCACCACGGTCGATGCGTTCATTGCGCGAGCCGTGAGGCCCTGAGCCTTGTAGCACTTTTCAAGTTGTTTCTCCGAAGCTCGGCAAGCCCTGCTGGGCAGCGCTGGTTTCGTCCCCGTAGCCGCGGGGGCCAGATCAGCCGCCAGGGTCTCCTCTATCAGGGATGCGCTGGCGAGGCCCGTTGTCTCCATTCCAACGACATCCAAGAGTCGGGATAGTGGCAGCATCATGGGAGCTCCAGGTTCCACCCAAGAGCGTTTGAGCTCCATGAGGAAGTCAGGGAAAATGGGCATTTTTGCGACGTTGTCGGCTGCTTCGCATAGAAGTAGTTTCCCGCCAGCCTCGTAGCCTGTTGGCGAGGTGTGGGGTCTGGCCACGCGACCTGCAGGGCATCCGCCGCCCTATGGCACGGGTCGAACAGAGTAGGGACCGACACGTCCGGTTCCGGTAGAATTTGCGCCAGGTTCTGGGAGGAATCCGCACTTTCTCCTCTGTAACCGTACTCGGCGTCTTGGTCAGACACTTCGGGCGTCAAGTCCTTGACGGCAACCGAGGAGTCTGACACATTCTCATCCCGACTCGACCGCTGTATTCCAGGTCCATGTTCTCGAGCTCCGCTCGTGAGCGAGCAGCTTTGTGCGACGTGCGACCTTCAGCGCCGCGGCCTTCGCCATGGATTTAACAAACGCGTCCGCGCGACGTTTCCTCACTACCGCCGGCATCCGACAGCAATGGGAGCAGGAGTCGGGGAATTCCAACGCTTTTCTCGCGTGCAGAATCCCTATGCAGACAGGACAGGCCTCGTGGGTGTCTGTCGCCGAGAGGGAGTAGACGCATCCGCTGGGGCAGGGGTGCGAGCGAGGGCTTGCCGTCCTGCTGGTTTTCCCTTCTCGGGAGCCATGTCTGGAGACGAGAAGCGTCGAGGTTGTTCCTAGCGTCCTTTTGTTCGAAGCCGTCCTCTCTGTCGTCTTGCTTTCGCTGGCTAGCCTGCTAATGGTTAGCAGGGAATGTTGTGACGCAGTTAACGCTGTCGAGCAAAGCAGCTGCGGAAAGAGAAGAAAACTTCGAGGTAAGTAGAAAAACGCTGGACTAGCTTTCGCCATCCCAACAGTACGCAGGAAAATTTCTCTGTACGCTCAGCGTAGGGAGCAAGCTCACCTCAATCGAGCGATGCGACAACAGAGAAGTCCCACAAAGTTCAGGTTTTAAGCGAGGTGAAGGGCAAAAAGAGAATGATGAATGGGCATCAGCGGCTTAAGTACCCAGAGGGCGGGGCCTCTGGCTTGACGCTGACGCCACTGCCGTAAAGGCGTGAATGTATTCCTTCAGATAATCGTGCGGGGGCGCAATTCCCATAGCATATGTTGCACCGAGAGACATGACTGAAAGGGAACTTCTAATCAGCTGCATCTTGCCGCGCTGCCCAGGTGAAATGCAGCTGATTTGACCATTAAAGTCCATTTATTAAGGAAAAGTTCAACTGAGACTAGCCTGGCCCTCGCCTTCCTACGCAGCTCCGCTCAACTCTATTTTCCCTACACTGCTCTGTCTGGGACTTCTCCCATAGACAAGGATTTCGCCGGTAGATTTTTGACCGGACCAATCAGAGAACAGAAGGCGGAGTTTCCGGACCAATCAGAGAACAGAAGGCGGAGTTTTGAACGACGTCGACTGACGTCGTCAGTTTGCCCTGCTTAAAATGGCTGCCGGCACGAAGGAATTTACAAGAAAACACGGTAAAAAACTATTATTTCTTTGCTGAGAAAAAATATATTTCTTAGCTGACGTTATAGCACAAGGGTTCCTGAGCTTAACAGTTCCTAAATCAATTCACGAAATGGTCAAATCTGCTAGATTTAAATTGTTTCGGTTTGACTTTTTCCAAACAGCCTCGGGGGCGCTACGAAAATAAATTATAAAAAATCGAATTTTATCTCAAATGTTTCATCCAGGCCAACAGTCAGTAAATTAAAGACATATAATTACACACTGGTAGCAGAAAAAATATCCACCGAGTGGTTTCTGAGCTGTTTGGACTGGACAGGCTAACGTGACGCATGTTGCAGCTCCGCGCAACATACGTCACGGCCAAACGTTAACGATTGGGTAACCTCAGCAGAGGCCACGCCTCCAGCAAGAATCTGTTCTCTATAGGAGAAACTCCAGACCCTAGTACGAAGCGAAGGACAAGGGTCTGGTTTTAACCAGGCTAAACTGAGACACACATTTATTATAAAGTCGAGCAAACAAATAATTGTTTTTAAGAGTTATCTTGTAAAATTCTTATTAAAGAGTCAGAGTCAGAGAGTCTTTATTGTCATTTGCACCGCATGTGGTACATGTGATGAAAACGAGATTATGTACACGGGGTCCCAGTTACATCCAACAACAAATGCAAGAGAAAAACAGTAATAACATCTAGAATTAACTAAGAAAAACATCAACTAGTAATACACTAAGCCCTAATGTAGTGGAAAAACATCATTATAAACAGCAGCACGAACATGAGTCTGTATGAGCAGATGGTCACAGATGAACACAGCAACAAGAAAACAGATCAGCATCAGCATGATGTGATATTTTGCAGTGTTTATTCTTATTATTTATTTATTCATGAGTCTAACAGCCTCAGGGTAGAAGCTGTTCCTCAGTCTAGTGGTTCTACATTTGATGCTCCTCAACCTCCGTCCTGAGGGGAGTGGGGCAAAGAGTGAGTGTGCTGGGTGAGTGAGGTCTTTCATGATGCAGGTGGCTCTTTTCCTGCATCTGGAGGTGTAAATGTCTGTGATGGTGGGGAGACTGACTCCAACAGACTTCTGTGCAGCCTTCACCACTCTCTGTAGAGCTTTCCTCTCTGCAACTGTGCAGCCTCCATGCCACACGTTGATGCTGGAGCACAGGATGCTCTCCACTGCACACCTGTAGAACGAGGTGAGAACTGGGCTGCTCAGACCAGCACGTCTCAGCCGTCTGAGGAAGTAGAGTCTCTGATGACCTTTCTTGATCAGGCTGGTGGTGTTGTTGCTCCAGCTGAGGTTATCATTCAAGTGTACACCCAAGTATTTGTAGCTGGAGACCACTTCCACTGCAGATCCACTTATGTTCAGTGGGGCATGGGTGTGTTTGTTCCTTCTGAAGTCCACAATCATCTCCTTTGTCTTCTTCACATTCATGTGAAGATTATTCTCTTTGCACCAGCTCTCCAGGTGTTCCACCTCCTGTCTGTAGCTGGACTCATCATTGTTTGTGATGCATCCCACCACCGCTGTATCATCTGCAAACTTAACAATATGACAGCCTGGAAGTGTGGCTGTACAATCATATGTGAGCAGAGTGAACAGAAGGGGGCTCAGCACACATCCTTGAGGAGAGCCAGTGCTGAGGGTTATGGTGGAGGAGGAGAAGTTGTGAATCTTCACGGACTGTGGTCTGTCTGTTAAGAAGTCTAGTACCCAGTTACAAATGGAGGGGCTTAGTCCAAGTGTGGATAGTTTGTCTATCAGAGTTTGGGGGATCATGGTGTTGAAGGCAGATGTGAAGTCCACAAAGAGCAGACGCACGTATGAGTCCTTCTGATCCAGGTGGGTGAGAGCAGTGTGGACCACGGAAGAGATGGCGTCCTCTGTTGATCGGTTCTCGCGGTATGAATATTGATGGGGATCCTCGTTGATGTTCATTCAACCTTTATTTAGTCAGGTAAATCTTTTGAACCTCATGGGCTCATTTACGAAAGCGACCTGCTAAAACTAAAGAACAATGAACAGCAATGAACAATGAACCTGCTAAAACTAAAGAACAATGAACAGCAGTGATAGAATTTCATTAAACAATAAACAAACAAACAATAAACAATAGAAAACAAAAAGAGAGAAAAAAACAAAAGATTTTTTTTTTTTTTTTTAACAAAGTATCAAAAAACTAGCAAAACATTATAAGGTAGACGTATAAAATCAAAGACAGGAACAAATCTGCATTGGTTTTTGCCAGGATTCCAACAGATTCTGAAAACCATTTAGAGAAGTCAAGGTCGAGAGCTTCAGATCTTTTTGTAAGATATTCCATGAAGCAGGAGCAGAATAGGAGAAGGCCCTTTTTCCAAGTTCAGTCCTCACTGACGGAACACTGCAGGTAATCATGTCCTGAGAGCGCACGCTGTAGCTGCACTCACGCAAAGACATGTAGGAGGAGATGTATGAGGGCAGCAGACCAAGAAGTGATTTAAAGATGAAAATGTACCAGTGGAAGAGTCTGCGTGAGGTTAATGATGTCCAGTTAACCAGTGAATACAGGGTGCAGTGGTGGGTACGATAATCACAACCAGTTATGAATCTTAGTGCACCATGATAGACCACATCCAACATCCGCAGGGTGCTTGTAGGAGCATTCATGTAGAGAATGTCACCGTAATCAATGGAGGGAAGGAAAGTCACAGACACAAGGCGTTTCCTAACATTCAGTGTTAGACATGATCTGTTTCTGAAAAATGTTGACGGTTGTCTTGATGTGGGTCATGACCAGTTTCTCAAAACATTTAGCGACT
The DNA here is from genome assembly GCA_038048925.1 of Garcialebias charrua. Lineage (NCBI taxonomy): Eukaryota > Metazoa > Chordata > Actinopteri > Cyprinodontiformes > Rivulidae > Garcialebias > Garcialebias charrua. The sequence continues at coordinate 8,827 of JBBPBX010038156.1, forward strand.
ATCGGGGTGAGGGCCACCGGTCTATAGTCATTCAGACCAGTCACTGTGGAGCTCTTTGGGACTGGGATGATGGTCGCGGTCTTCAGGCAGGTCCTCCTGTGCATGCTCCCGCGGCCACCATTTGGCAGCCAGTCGTTTTTTGGCACAACTCCGGCCCACATTTTCAGGTCGTCAGCGGTGATGCATAATAGATGTGACTTATACGGCGATGTGATGTATTTATGCTTTTTTCCACTTTATTAGACATATTTGGACTGATGCGACTTATAGGGCAGAGCGACGTGTACGGCAGAAAGTATCGGAACTGTAATTATCCTTCCCATCAAGAAGCAGGCACACATTTGGTTTAACTGCATTTTTATGCATGGCAGAAAAACAGCAAATGAAAATACTATTTGAAGCAGCCAACAAACATTAAATGAAGCATGACTGATTCAGAATAACACAGGAGCAGACCTGCAGCAGAGATAAAGTGCAGGTGTGCCAGGTAATCGACACTTTAAAATGTTTAGTGGCAAACCATTTGTATATTTATTTAATATCCCTAAGTGTCATTTATTCATACCAACACTCAGCCTGCTGAGCAGCTAGGTTTGAGTGTTTTCCATTTAATTTAATTTGCATTTTCACATCTGGAGATGTTCAGATTCCTATCGTCTTTATTATTCTGCATCATGTCAAATAAACTGAAGTGAACATTCATTGTTTTTGTTTTATTGGTTTTATTTTTGTTATATTTTCCTAAAACTTAACTTTTTTTGGAGTGTATCAAACTTACAGTTTGCCACATGGTCTGCTGGCTACTGTTTAGTTCGGATTAAGTGAAAAAGAGAGCAAAATGTGAGTACAGGTAGTCCCCGACTTACGACGGAGTTCCGTTCCTACGTGGCGTCGTAAAGCAAATTTCGACGTAACTCGAAACATACGTCCAAACTGCACCTTATACGTACAGTACTGTATTTTACCAAGCACTTAGCCTATCCTAACACAATACCCTACATAATTATCAAAAAACACATACCGGTACATTTCAGAGCCATAATGAAGGAAAAAAAGAGTTAATTTCCTACTCTGGAATGCTGGTGAAGCCATTTCCTCCGTTCCTCCCTCCTTCCTCAGGATTCTCCATTCGTTTACGTTGGAAAACCGCCGTCCATAAAACAGCTACTTTTCCACAGCTGCTGCCTGTCCAGCTTGCTCCAACAAGTTTTGTTTTTTGAATGTCCAGAGGACCAAACTTAGCTTTTTTAGAGAGTAAAGGCAGCTGTAGCCTCCACAGCTAGCAAAACGGGAAACCGCCGGAAACTGCGTAAATCAGCTTCAAAATAAAA
>JBBPBX010038157.1:7370-20522 GCA_038048925.1 Garcialebias charrua
CCATTGAGCCTCGGGGACTCATTTACAAGAGAGACCTGAATTTTGAACAAAGCGTGATGACAACAGTGGACAACAACAACAACAATAGACAATCATAAAAGCTGCATACATGTACAAGTAAAAAATTTTAACAAGTTAAAATAAAATGGCAACCAAAAGGACAATCAAAAGAAAAGTAAAAAAAAAGAAGCTAGATTTCAGTTGTATTTACTGTAAAATATTAATATTTTGTAATGTTTCTTCAACTTTGTCACATAAACACCTGTTCAAAAATGACTAGAAAGTGTTTTTGTACGTACATTTTTTAAACTAAACTATAATAAAATGGTTTATCTTGCTCTTGTAGATATTTATTAACTTAAAATACATTTTTTTTTCAAATTGCAGCTATAGAATAGTAGGTGGTGTCTGATAAGGACATGGAGATTGCCAATAAGAGCAAATTAACATTTGTGTTTAACTACCTCGTTCCTTGCTTCTGTTTTTATAGGAATTATGTAAACATGTATAAGCAAATACCATTATCTTATTATGATCATTTTAAAGCTAGACACTAAAATGCTTTTATTTTAGGCACTGAGAGAATAATTGATCAGAATGTCTGTAGACCTAAACTGAATCAATGAATATTTATTATAAAATTTGGGGCCTCGTCTCCAATCGTCCACACATAAAAGCATCTAACATGGATTTGTTAAACATATGAAGCTGTCGTCTGCATAAAAGTGCAAGTGTGTGTTTGAGGGCCCCCTCCTCCTTTCTTGCATGTCTGTTTGAGTAGATCAGATGTATTAGCTGTGTATTTTCAGGGAACTTTGGAGTTTTTGTGGCGCCTCCATGAGAGTTTTAGAGAGCTGTGTTTATCTCTTCTTTACGGGGTCCTTTTGCTGTCAAATGCTCCCGAAATGTCCCCGAATGGAGAGCAGCAGTGTGTTAAAAAGGCCTTCTGACAGCAACTCTGCTCTCTTTGCTGTCACGCCGCGTGACCACTTGGTGTACGCCTCTGGCAGTGTCCGGTCTACTGCGTCCAATAATTCACCCTGCACAAGACGAAGTGAGACAGACACACACACACACACACACTCAAATCCAGACAGGATGTATTTGTTAGCAAGCTGTAGAGATGCACATGTAACACGAACTTTGCCAAAACTCAAAAAGACACGAAACTCAAAAGAAACTTGCACATCAGTTCACGTAACTGTCACGACTATGCATTTAGAGTTGTTGTAAAAAGTTGCATAGACGTATGTTTGCGTTGTTTTCTCGGCTCTCACAAAGCAGGCTCTCTTAGGACACGCAAATCCATCTGTCTGCTGCAGATGGAGAGAAGAAAAAAAAAAGATGTGCATCTCTAGATTACCTTGGAAGTGGGTGTGCGTTTGAGAGCAAGAATCCGTACGGCTGATGAAGCATGTTTACCTGTTGGATGGCTCAACATTGTACCAAACCAGCCAAGCAGTCGACACTGCTCTCTGAAGCCAAGAGATACACGTTTCTTTTAATGAAAGCGGAGACAGGAAGATTCAGACGGAGACGGATGCACAGCGTGAAACAACAAAATGGAGCGGGAAGGATAGAACAGAAGACATGTAATGAAATAATGAAAGAGATAATGATCAAGATACGATGCTGTTTGTCTGTTGTGAAGGTGAGCGAAAGAGAGTGCTGGTAAATAGAACACAACGTTTGCCGTGTGGTCCAGGAAGTAGCCGGGTCCCCTTCAGCTGGGTCACTTCGCAGCTCAGCAATGCCAAAAAGACAATCAGTGTTGCCCATTGTGTTTGTGTGCGCGTCTCCAGACACCTCTGGCTGCCAATGTTTGCCTTGTTGAAGAACGAGTCTGTGCAACGGAGAGATGTGCAAAGCCAGGCCAAAGGCAAACCCATGCCAGAGGAACCAGGCCAGTGCCGTTCTGTTTCCCCATCTCTAAAGTCAGCAGCCAGGCCAATCAGTCTTGCTATGTCATAACAAAACCTAAAAACTGGTGGAAAAACTCTACTTTAAAACTGATACATTCTATTGCAGTAAAAGCTGTTGCTTAAATTACCATTAAATAATATCCCTGCTGAAAAAAGTTTTTCAATTGGCATCCTTGATGGCACAGGAATGCACGAACATTGGCAATTTCTAAAGATGCTATTTCGTACAACCATTCGTAAACTTGTAAACTGGAAAACCACTTATAGAGTGGTGCAAAAGCAGAAAAAAAAATTAAGGAACTAGTGGAATATTAAAACTGCACTATGTAACTTTGTAGTGCAGTCTGTAACTTTTCTAACAATATATTTTTAACATATTTCTTCACTCTGTCACTATCTACTGACAGACTGGTGTTAGACAAAGTAATCTCTGAAAAAAACTATAGTCCCCTTGCTTCTCTATCAGCATTTATAAAAACACTAAAAACACAGAGTGACCCGCCGTTAACCAGCCAATAAAAACAGAGTTTGTAACCAGCCAATAAAAACAGAGCTTGAATTTGAATTTCAGCAGAGCAAGGGGGGCAGAGCCATATATGGCTCTGAGGGGGAGGGATCAGAATGCTTTGCCTGTTGAAAATATTTCTAAGTTCTGTGCTCTACAGAAAGTTACACATAGCACCTTTAACAATTTCACATGGTTGGCTTGACTATAAAGCCATAAAAGCAAGATTTAGTAATAATGGATCAAATGACAGCAGCAATGTATTCATCAGCTTTTTCTTTAAGTTTGCAGCCTACTGTTTTAGTTTTACCGTCTTGTGTTTTGGATCATTCATGAGTCTCATCACTTCTGCCATGATCTTAAGTTTGCAGTTTAAACTATTTATAAAGTTAGAATCTACAAAATGTATAATGTAAGATGACATTTTTAAAGAAAACTGAAAATGTGCCTGTTTTTGGACTTGTGCGGTTTTTCATGGCTTTTGGCTCCATGTATTTGCAGCAATAGACATGGCAGGGATGTACTTTTATAGCAGTTTTGAATTCATGACACAAGCAGTCTTGCCATATTCCACATAGCCCAACTGCCAACTATAAGTCTGCAGTGTTAGCAGATAAACCATCATAGTGTAGCTTTTCATATTTATTTCCATAATATGCAAAGGCCGCTGGACATAATCTGGTATATCAGCTGCTATAAGCATAAACTGTGAGGCAAAAATGAGGGAATATTACACTTTATTGTTGGCAGCCTTTTATGCAAATATAAACAGGCAAATAAAGCTTTAAATAATTCTAAGCTGAAGCACTTTAAATGACAATACTCATTCATGCTGAATGAACAATACTCTGTATTTAGAAGTCATTCAGAATTCATTTGACTTCACAGGAACTGTTTTTATTTTAGTCTTTTTTTAAATCATAATATTCATGAGTTAGGAGTTAGAAATATAAATATCTCACAAGGTTGTTTTGGTTAGTCCAGTTTTGTCTTTTTCTGATTCTTACGATGTCATTTTGATTTTAGCTGCTCATGGGTGATCTTTTTTTTTTAAATGAGCGACTGTAAGTTTAAGGTACATCGATGACATGGCTTGAGCAAGAAGCTACAGGTGAAGTGTCTTTAAAAAAGAAAAATCATGTTGATCATTATAGTTCAAGATTAAAGTAAAACTCAATTCTTGTGTTTTCCCATGATTTTAGGTTTGTCTCCTCAATTGAAATAAAATTTGACAGAACAATGTTGTTTGATTGATTTTGTCCCCTACAGGCATTATGTGCAACCTTGTGATATTGTGAGATGTGTTAGCACTTGGAGCATTTGATGGAGATGACTCAGCTACAACCACATCAAAGTTAGCACAATATCTGCTAATCTTACTGGATAACAACCATTTCTGTGTTGGCTAATGTCAGCTGTGGTGGTAGGGGTGCAGGAAAAAAAAATCGATTTTTAAAATATAATCTAGATTCTTAGTCATGGCGATTCAGAATCGATTCTAAAAGCCCCAAAATCGATTTTTTTTTTTAAACATTAAAACTCAAAAGATAAAGAAAATAAAACCATATCTCATAGTATATGAAAGAATACATAAAATGAAAGGTGGCAGAAAGAAGAAGAAATCTGACCCGAACCAGTGACCTCCAGGACCCGATAAGGATAAAGCGGGTAAAGATGATGGATAGATGGCTTTTGTTGAAAAGATTTACCAAACAAATCTTTTAAACAAAATCCATCCATACACATTTGAAACATGGATGAATGCAATATGATTTTGAAGTCTATTTTATTTTGAGTTAAATGTTTATGCAATACAGTAGGCTGAAATCTTTGTTTACGTTTGTATTTTGAATTATTTGTGATGGACTGGAGACATGTCCAGGGTGTCCCCTGCCTCTCGCACAGTGACTGCTGGATATAGGCACCAGTGACCTCCGGGACCCGATTAAAGCTGCTGCATTCTATTCATATACCCATCTGCTCACAATTCAGGCTGCTGTATTTATACTGTATTATTTGACATTATTAATGTTTGCTACAAGCATACATTATTGTTTTAAATAAATGTTTTATTTGTTTACATTATTGTTTAATCTTTTCATGATTTCAATTGAAAATTGTTTCAGAATCGAAAATCGATTCTGAATCGAAAATCGATCCTGGAATGAAAATCGTTTTAGAATCGAAAATCGATTTTTAATTGAATCGGTGCATCAAAAATCGGAATCGAATTGATTTTCCAGACACTGATAGATTCGCACCCCTAGTGGCCATCCTTCATTGGGGTGACCCAATGAAGGATGTCGCTATATTAGTCGCTATCCATGTACAGTACATCCAATGATTCTTATTTCCTGAGAGTTTCATTAAAACCCAGCCAGTTGTTCATGAAATATTTTGCTAACAGACTAGTTTGACCTCAATGGTTAACGCCAAATTTTAAAAGAAAAACATTGTGCAATATGCTCTGATGCATGCTCAATGCCAATTGTGCAATATGATGCACTCAGTATCCACTGAGGAGGATGCTCGGCTACTACCACAGCAGGTTTTAGCTCAGAAACTGTCATATTGGTTGTGTTGTAGGGATTTTAGTTTTTACTGTTTGCATTGCTGTGGTAGCCATCTTAAATTGGATTGACTCTAAAAGGTATGCACCCAGCAATAACATTCAGAGGGTTTCAATAAAATCTGGTTTATGAGATATTTTGCTAACGGACAAATAGACACAAGCAAAATCATTATCACTACAGTACTTCACTTTCAGTGGCAAGTGATAAATATGAACTCAAGACAGAACGTGAAGCTAAAACTCAGATATGACCCCCCTCACCCCCATCACTGACAGGTCAAATTAAACTAAGTAGCATGACTCATCTCCATTCAATCCAAACCATGCAGCCTCTTTACACCTTGCATACAGTCCATTTGATAATGAAGTACTTCCCTGAAAGGTGATGGGTGGGTAACAATCTGCCAAGTGTACGGAGCAGAGTGACACCGTGATTAACTGGGAAAAGAGGGAGATTTAAGTGCAAACGGGTTTCGCTAACAAAAAGTGAAGCCTGTCAAATATGTTGAAGACTTCCTCTTTTGTAATAAAAGTGCTGCAGATTGTCACTCAGAGAGCTGCAGCTTTATCAAAGATGATGTGCTCTTGGCAGGGACTGTGGAAAAATGTAAAACAATTCAAAAGAGTACTCGCATTTTGTATTTTTGACATTTACACGCTGTTGTTTGTTGGATAGAGCTGCTTAGTCAAACCCTTTTTATATTCAGCCTGTAGGCACAACAAAACTACCCCTGTCAACAAATTACCCATCTAACCCCTTAGTTAACCCCAGGTTCACATGTTCAAGACTCCTCTGTAATGTAGGAATAGGATAGTTATGTTAATAATCTAAGAAATAGATTATAAAAAATACTTGTTTCTTAATTTACTTGATTTGGTTTCAGCTATCATTGATGTAGTAGTTTAATATTGTTGATAATAGAGTTGTCCAATTAATCTTAAATAAAAAAATCACCTCTTGCTTCATTTGAAGTTTCCCAAAATTTATACATATCTATTGCTGCCAAAGGCAAAAGGTGATACTGGTTTTGCCTGTGTGTCTATTTTGTTGTGTTGGCAAACTATTTCCTGAACCCATGGAAAGATTTTAATGAGATTCTTGTAATAAGATGTACATCAACAAAATTATTTTATTTATTTATTTACAGCAATTCAAGATGGCTGCCATTGCTAAATAGTTGTAACCACAACAACAAAGGCTTCAACTCGTACAATGTTACGACCCGGCTCAGCCAGGAAAAGGCATTAGAACCAGGTGGAAATAAGTTTTGAACAATAAAAGTGATTTATTTTATTAAACTACCAAAAAGTGGATACTTTAAAGTACTAACTACCAGTTTAACAAAGAAATAACATTTACGTCAAACAATTACCGTATTTTTCACCTTATAAGTTGCAGTTTTTTGCACAAGTTGCATGATCTGCATCTTAGACGCCACATATTTATGGATTTTTTTCCCCATACTTATAAACCAAATTTTGGCTGATATATGATCGTTTTTATTCATTCTGACTGAAAATATTGAACACTACCATTTTCAGCTGCTAGATGGCATTCAAGTGTGTGGCATGCCATTGCATCATGTAATAGGTAAAAGTGGCTACAGTATTAATGACACAATTGGGTTGCCACCTTTGTTCTGCTCGCTGCTTGGAGCAACCATCAAATCAGTTTCATTTCACTGCGCCGCCCCGGCAAAATGCAGCTAATTTGACCAATAAAATGCATTTATTAAGTAAAAGTTCAACTGAGACACATCTTTACTATAATGTCGAGCAAACAAATGATTGTTTTAGGTGCTTATCTTGTTAAATTTTGAAGAAATGCACAGCGTTCCTCCTTCCTAATTTCCTCCCTTTGCCTGCTGAGCACCGAGGCAGCGAATACTTTTGAAATGCTGCTGATTTGACCGTTAAAGTCCTTTTATTAAGTAAAAGTTCAACTGAGACACACCTTTACTATAAAGGTGAGCAAACAAATAATTGTTTTAGGTGTTTATCTTGTTAAGTTTTGAAGAAATGTGCAGTGACTCGTCCCTTTGCGCCTTCCTACTTCTGTGTAATGGGTTTTGAAATACAGCTGATTTGACCACCAAAGTGCATTTATGAAGCAAAAGTTAAACTGAGACACATCTTTGCTATAATTCTGAGCAAACAAATTAATATTTTACATGTTAATACTGTCAAATTCTTGTTAACGTCCTCCCGTGCACATCCCCGCAGCCGCCATTTGCCAGCCAATCGATTTTTAGCACAACTCCGGCCCACATAGGTTGTCAGCGGTGACATGTAACAAACATGACGCGTCAGCGGTGATGCATAATAGATCCAACGTATTTATAGGGTTTTCCACTTTATTAGACAAATATGGAACTGATGCAACTTATAGGGCGGTGTGACATTCACGGCGGAAAATACGGTATGTTAAATTGTATTTTCCAGATCTCTCTGTAAACTAAACAGCCTTAATTAACAACTAAAGTAGGAAAAAAAAGGTAATTGATGCCCATTTAAACCAATAAATAATCAACCACAAAGCATTTAGACTTAAGCCAAAATTACACCAAATCAAAATAAAGATTTGATCTGGTAAGACTTCTGAGCCTGTCTTCAGAAACCTACACAACCATTAATCAAAAGATAAAGACAAACCTCACTACCAAACACTTAGCCATAAACTTTTCAACTTGACACAGCATAATTAAACTTTAAACAGAATTAAACCTAATTAAACAGCTAATTAAAAAGAATTAGCCCAAGCTAAGCCTTCCAGCATGTCAAGACACCCGTACAAAATGGTGAGTTGCTCCATCTAAACTACAGCTGCACTGATTGGCGGGAGAGCTGGGCTTGAATAAACAAGACTCTTCTGTGGTTGGAGGCGCAGGAGGCGAAGAATCCAACCAGGATGCAGATGAATGCCCATCGGGAGTTGAGGCCAGCCAATCCCAGATGGGCCACAACACTGCTGAGTCAGCAAACCACCAACCTGCAACTGCACTGTGACTCAAAACAAATGACTTCAGGCCATTAACATAGAGGGTTTGTACAAACATTTGGTGTGGTAGTAGCTGGAAGTCATCCTCAACATATATTTCGAAAGCTTACTCTTCTCTCATGAAATCACACATAATGTCATTAAGAAATTTTGACCAAAAGAGCTATAACTTCATCCTTTTTCATCAAAAGATGAAAACAATTCTACAAGGACTGCTTAATACTTTTATTTGTTTAATCTTGTATAAAAAAAAGACGTGAAAAGCACTTAAAATCATTCAAGGTGAACTTGTTTTCTTTAAACGCCTTATTAGTGGAGAAAAAAAAGATGGTAAACAAAGTAAAATAGTAACTCAATAAGCAAATAAATTAAATTAAATAAAAAGGTCACTCACAACTCACACTGAAGTGCTTTGAGTGGGTTATGTAGGTGGCAGTTAAATACATTTTAAGTACAGATTGCTTTTTATTTACTCATTTTCATTTACACTTTGGTTATGCCGTAACATATACAGTACAGTAGTATGTTTTATTCATCTATTTGTGCACCCGCCACTTCCAGCTTACTGTAAAATGATCACAGCAAGCGCAAACAGCAATGATGAGAGACCATCATTTTGAAACTGAACTTGAAATCTTAAAACCACAAAACAAAAATGAACATGTCTTTTTGCGTTAGGTTTGCTTCGACATCTTCAATTGAGCTAACTCTAAACGCCGTTTATGCACATCCAGTCATTACTTTTCGAGTTTTTTTTTAAAATCCATCCAGTTGTGCAGAGATATTTTTGCTGACACACACAAACAAGCTCACACACAGACTGTGGCAAAATATTACTGCCTGCAGTCAAAGGAAACAGGGTGAAAATAACAACATTAGAGGACTACAGCTTTTTTGACAAAACAAATACAACTTCCTGTTACTGAGCCTGCCAGCCTCAGCCATAGATATATGTGATATATGTGTTTATTATATCTATGGCCTCAGCTGTCCTCAGTGACTTCTTCTTCTTCTTCTTCGTGTTGTTTAATGGCGGTTGGCAAGAAACTGAAGATGTGCATTACCGCCACCTACTGATATGGAGTGTGGTCCGAATGGTTATTTCCCTAATCTATTTGTTTTCTACCGTAGATTTTTAATTCTGTTAAACATTTTTTTTCTTCAGAAATCTAATTTGAATATGTTTGCTTCCTAAATTCCTTTGTAGTGTGTCTAATGTTAAACTGTTTTCAAACTGTCTTATCATATGTCTTCTTTCTTGTTCATATTTCTGACATTCCAATATAACGTGTATTACAGTTTTCCTCAGTGACTTTACTACTGAGCCACCTTTTATCCTATTAACCCCTCCTGACTCTGGAAGACATGAAATGTCACGTGGCAACATGTCTGTTCATTGTTAAACATCCGGGTAACAAGTTAATTGGCTAACCAATCAGGAGAAAGGAACGTTACCGTGACAATTGCACCCGAAATTCTGTCTTGCAGGCACATGTCAACCATTGACCTGCGTTAATTTGGTTTTATTTGTGCCGAAACGCTTGTTTTCAGAGATACAAACAAGCTCGCCTGCCAACACAGAGCGTCAGGAGACTCTGTGTTGAAGAATTAGGATATCTGAGCCGCACTCGGGTTAGTTGGAGTTTAATTGTAGGAGTTGTGGCCTCCGACGTACTTCATGCAGGAAGCGAGTTTGGCAACTGGGAGCAAAACAAACATGGCGGCGTCTCTTTATGCAGGTAAGTTAGTATAAATCTCGTTTTGAGCTGGGATGCTTCTGGCTGTTGTGCTGCTCTGCTCATTAATGATGTTTTGGCTTCTGCTATTGTACAAACTGGATTCACCCATGTGTAATTTTCTGCGGGTTGAATTGTTTTGAAGCCATTTGTGCTTTGGTTTGATTGTTTTTCGTTTGAGAAGCTTCTTCTTTTTTCTTTTCCCCAGTGGCTCAATCCAAACCTGGCACAGTTCTCAACACAGATCATTGGTGTGATCATTTGCTGTAATCTTGGTCTCACAGCAAACTAAACATGGCTTCCAGTGCTGGAACAATATTCCTGCTCATATCAGGTTTAATGTCGGAGCTTTATTTGCTCTTCTTTATGCAATTCATGTGTGCTGATTATGGCTGTTGCATTTGTCAGTTTTGAGCTGCATGTTCTTTTGCTCATCTCCCTCACAAGTTCCTTTTCTGCTCAAAGCTGTGATTTGGCTTCTGTGTTAATTTAGTCTTCATGCTTATCTACTGCAAAGCTAACAAGTGGTGAATAATGTAGTGGACTTTCATTAGACCCAGAGAGTCTAAAGTGCCTTACAGGATAATGAGCAAGTTGTCTGACCTATACAAAAGTCCAGTTAATAAGGATTCTTAAATTATCCCCTCAGTATGAGGACTTTGTGGTATTGGGACAGATGTGGGCAACAGCTGTTCCATAAAGTCTTCCAAATGGCTATGAAATGTTGAAGGTTGTTGGTGTCTGTCAGGAAGAAAAATGTTATTGCCTGCTGCCAAATGCGAAAGAGTGATTATGTTTTTATTTATTGCTTGTTTCTGATGTGCTTTTCAAAGTATGTTGTGAATGGTACATGGTACAATGGTACATGCTCTATTCAACCTCTGCTCGACTGCCTGGCTGACATCGGGGACTGGATGGCTTTAAATTTCTTAAGTTTCAAGGAAAAGAAGTCTGAAGCCATGTTGTTTCCTCCCAATGACACAATCACGAACCACTGCATCGACCTTTCTGCTCTAGCCTTGTCAGAAAAACAACGAGTCACAAATCTGGGAGTAATGGATCCCTCCATGAAACTTAACAGTCATGTAAATATGATCGTTAAATCCTGTTTTTTCCAGCTGAGGCGACTGTCTAAGCTGAAGCCCATGTTATCCAGAAGTAACCTGGAGACAGTAATACACACATTTATGACATCTAGGTTTGATTACTGAAATTCGCTCCTGTTAGGTATCAGACCACCATTGCACGACTACAACTGGTCCAGAATTCAGCAGCCCGATTTTTAACCAGTACAGGCAAAAGAGAACCCATTACATCAGTCTTGGCCTCCCTGCACTGGCTCCCGGTTCATCTTCAAATCCAGTTCAAAATTCTCCTGTATGTCTACAAATTGCTGAACAGTCTCCCCCCCATCTCTCTGATTTACTACAGCCGTATGTCCTACTACGTTCTCTGAGGTCAGCGGACCAGTTGCTCCTCACAGTTCCAGGAACTCATCTTAAGTGCAGAGGTGACAGGGTCTTCTCTGTAGCAGGCCCAAGACTTTGGAACGAGTTACCTCTGCTTGTCAGACAGGCCCCCTCCCTCTTGGTTTTCAAATCACATAAAAAAAAACGTAATACTATTCCGTAGCTTTCAACACCAGATGATCTGTGTTTTGAACCTGTACGCTTCACACAGGTTAGTTGCTATATTTATTTTCTGCAACATTTTTATGTCTATATTCTGATGCAACTTCATTTTGTATGTTGCTTTATGTGTTGCCTGTTTTTTGTCTGTTTGTACAGCACCTTGGTTGGCCTTGTTGCTGTTTTAAGTGATCTATAAATACAATGGTATGGTATGGTATGGTGAACCACTGGACAGGTTTTAGTGGAACCTTCAGATAGGAGTCAATGGATGTACATCTTGCTTGCTTGCTAGGTGCCATACTTGTGTCTACAACAGTGCTTAATTTGTAAACTAAACAATGCCGGAACACAAATAGCTGGGGGGTGGGGGGTCACCTTCTTCTTCTCTAAAGCATCTTCGTAACTACTCCAGTACTATCTTCATTGCCACTGCCTTCATGTGCTTCAATTCTTTGTTGTTTAGCTGTACAATGAGAAGTCTAATACAGTGTATATATATGTTTTTTTATGAAAGTTTATTGGACTGTCTTTTCGACATTTTGATCAGTTATTTTGACAAATTGTCGCCATTCTTTTTAAATTATACGTGAGGTACGAACATGATTACCAATCAAACATTTCTCTCATTTTTTTTAACAAATAATCAAAATTTTATTAATGACCTACTTAAACTGTAAAACTGATTTGCAATTTAGTTGTGCTGTTTAATTATATTTTTGCATTTTTAATTAAATTGCCCACGATTGTAGTTTAAGGGGGCAGACATTTTTTAAGGAGAGAAGTACTCCGGTTTCCTCCCACAGACCAAAAAACATGCTTGTTAGGCTGATTGGTGACTCTAAATTGACCCTAGGTGTGAGTGTGAGAGTGGATGGTTGTTTGGTGTGAGTGAGACAGGTCCCTCTTGTAAATGAGTCCCCATGACTCAACGAGGCTAGCCTGTATAAATAAAGGTTGAATGAATGAATGAAAAAAGTGGAAATGCTTACTTGAAGGGACAGTGCTTTGTTAGGAAGCTTGTGAGTGGCTGTTATGTTTAAAATGAGTGTTTATGTAATTATTTTCAGATTGCATGTCCAGTATTAGCCTGGTTAAAACCAGACCCTTGTCCTTCACTTCGCTTCACACAATGGTCTGGACTTTCTCCATTGACAACCAATTCTTGCTGGAGGCGTGGCCTTTGCTGATGGCTGCTCCCCCGTGGTCTTCTGAACTTGACTTCAGCTCCGCCTCCTGCTGATTTTTCTCTCGCTACCTTTGGATATTCTGTGTTTATATGTTAATAAAACGTCCTAATAAAATAAAACCATGGATCGCTGGTCCAACACACCAGAAGACCAGGAAATCTGATGGGACTCGGGCAGCAACTTAAAACCCAAGTTTAATTCTCTCGTGACAACCTGAGGCATTTCCTTGTTCATTTCACGAGGGTGAGGAGGAGGAGGAGGGAGCGATGATCGCTTACTTTTGGCCCAAAAAAAGAAAAGAAAACTCCAGATAAGGGATTAAGAAGGGGAAATTAATAAATTTGTGTCACATATACAGGTGGTCCCCGACTTACGAGCGAGTTCCGTACTTATGAGTTGCTCGTAAACCGAAAATTCGTACATCGGAACGGCCCGCAGTGGCTATCTCGTAAAACCGGAACTTTGCTCGTAAATAGAAAAAAGACGCTAGCGCTGCGGCGCACACCCGTTTATCAACATGAGACTGAACAAGCGTACATGCTGATCCTTAAACATGCACAACACTTTATTTACAAGCAGTTAGCTAGCACATTACACCACA
>JBBPBX010038158.1:0-30547 GCA_038048925.1 Garcialebias charrua
CAAGAACCACAGGACAGATTTTTATGAAACTTACAGAAAGTAATCACTGTATGGACATTTACAAGTGACCAGCTTTATGAGATGTTTGAGATTTAAAAAAAAATCGTTCTTTTAGCTTCGTTGTTAGCGGTTAGCTACCGTAAACACACCTACTACAGTATTTAGATAAATAGCTCATAAACCACTCGGCGGATATTTTTTTAGCTTACAGAGTGTAATTATATGCGTTTCATTAACAAACTGTTGCCCTGTATAAGACATTTGAGATAAAATTTGATTTTTTTAATTCGTTGTTTTAGAGACGGAATCGTCTGGTGTTAGCTTCCGTTTTATTTCCGTTTATAATGTTATAAATAGCTCATAAACCACTCGGCGGATATTTTTTTAGCTTACAGAGTGTAATTATATGGGTTTCATTTATAAACTATTGCCCTGTATAAGACATTTGAGAAAAAAAATTGATGTTTTAGAGACGGACTCGTCTGGTGTTAGCTTCCGTTTTATTTCCGTGTATATTTTAGATTAGACCATTTCGTGAATTTATTAAGGAACGGTTAAGCTCAGGAACCCTTGTGCTATAATGTCAGCTATAATTTTTAGCAAACATATAATTGTTTTTATCATGTTAATCTTCTTAAAAGCCTTGCTGTGCGCTCCTGTGGCAGACATTTGCAACAGAGCTAAACACTCGTCCACATTTCCGGGTTGTCTCAGCGGTGACGCGCTACGTCGGTGGTGACGTCGGGTGCGACTTATACGGCGAAGCGACATATTTATGGATTTTTCCAAATTATTGCCAATAATTGAACAAAGCGACTTATACAGCGAAGCGACTTGTATGGCGAAAAGTACGGTAACTGGATTTTAAAAAAACAACTCAGAAATATATTGAGATGTTTTCAGTGTTTAAAATCTGCATCGGCTCAAGTTTTTAGCTCAAATTAATTCATATCATCCATCCTCTTTACTCGCTTCTTCCTTTTAGGGTCACGAGGGTCACTGGTGTTTATATCTAGCCATCATGGCGACAAACAACCATTCACTCTCTCTCTCTCACCTAGGGACAACTAAAGTTACCAATCAGTCTAACATGCATGTTTTTGGTCTGTGGGAGGAAACCGGAGTACCCAGAGAAAACCCACGCATGCACAGAGAGAACATGCAAACTCCACCCAGAATGGTCCCCCTGAACAGAATTCAATCCGGCGACCTGCTCGCTCGGAGGCGGCAGCTCTACCAAACCGCACCACCGTGCAGTCCTAATTCACATCATACTTGTTCAAACACAAGTGAACCTCAAAGTTCTGAAGAGAACAATAAATAAATAAAAATCACAACAGCAGCAGTAATTCAAAAATAATAAAAATGAAGCTAATTTAAAACAAATATGACTGACTGTCTCACTATACCATACCATTTTATTTATAGAGCACTTAAAACAGCAACAAGGCCAACCAAAGTGCTGTACAAACAAACAACAGGCAACATACACAATGAAGTACAAAAAATTGACATAAAAACATTGCAAATCATAAATAAAACGACCAAACACAGATCATCTGGTGTTGAAAGCAACAGAATAGTAGTGGGTCTTTAAACAAGATTTGAAAACCAAGAGGGAGGGGGCCTGTCTGACGACCAGAGGTAACTCGTTCCAAAGTCTTGGTCCTGCTACAGAGAAGGCCCTGTCACCTCTGTGCTTAAAGGCCCCAATATACCTGTTTCTTTTGCCTCACGTCGCTGGACTGGCGTGTGCAGCGCGCAGGCAGTTCATATATAGTTCTGTGCAAGCGCAGCTCTCTGAGTGCAGGCTCCAACAGCTGCAGCCGGGCGGAGCAGGACAAATAGAGGTCGCTGATTGGTCATTTGCTGACACGCGAGGCAGTTTATCAACGCGCGCGCGTAGGCGTAGTAAAATTTGACCTTGGCGCGTTCACGCCCGTGATCAAAGGCTTTTGCCGCGGCGCTCCCGCGGCGCTCCCACGGCGCTCCCACGGCGCCGAGCGGCGTGAGGCCAAAGAAACAGGTATATTGGGGCCTTGAGACGAGTTCCTGGAACTGTTAATAGTACCTGGTCCGATACAGCTGTAGCAAATCAGTGAGATGGGCGGGGACGAGACTGGTCAGTGATTTGTAGACATACAGGAGAATTCTGAACTGGATTCGAAGATGAACCAGTAGCCAGTGCAGGGAGGCCAAGACTGGTGTAATGTGCTCTCTTTTGCCTGTACTGGTTAAAAATTGGGCTGCTGCGTTCTGAACCAGTTGTAATCGGTGTCATTATGTGCTTGTGTGCAAGACTTTTTTTCATTATCACATTTTTGATCTGCATGCAGAAATCAAAAATACGTTAAGAATTTTTTTTGTCTCCAAACCCTATGTGTCATTTTTCACCACTTTTATTGTCTGTCCAACAGATCTCACTTGTAAATGAGTCTTTGAGGCTCAATGCAGATTTGTTCCTGTTTTTGATTTTGTACATCTACCTTATAATGTTTTTGCTAGTTTTTGCTAGTTTTTCTTTTTCTTTTGTTTATTGTTTAATGTATTTGTATTTGTGTCATTGCTGTTCATCATTCTTTAGTTTGTAGCAGGTCGCTTTCGTAAATGAGCCCTCGAGGCTCAATAAGATTTACCTGACTAAATAAAGGTTGAATGAATGAATGAATGTGACTTATCTGTTTAAATAAAGGTTGAATGAATGAAAAAATTGTGCAATGGTGGTCTGACTGATACCAAACAGAAGTGAATTGCAGTAATCAGGCCTAGATGTAATAATTGTGTGTATTACTGTCTCCAGGTTATTTTTGAATGTGGGCTTCAGCTTAGACAGTCTCCTCAGCTGGAAAAAAAAACAGGATTTAACGATCATGTTTACATGACTGTTGAGTTTCATGGAAGGATCCATGATCACTCCCAGATTTGTGACTCTGTTTTTCAATGCAGTGGTTCATGATTGTGTCATTGGGAGGGAACAACATGACTTCAGACTTCTTTTCATTGAAACTTAAGAAATTTAAAGCCATCCAGTCCCTGATGTCAGCCAGGCAGTCGACCAGTGGTTGAATAGAGCATGTACCATTGTGTCTTAGGGGGAAGTAAATTTGACAGTCAAAACAGTTTTTGCAAACCAGTTTGCACTAGCAAACTGTTTTTTTTCTTCCACTATGGAGTGTGCTGTTTTATGGGAATCAGTTTGTTTGGTGGCTCCTCAGACTGAAGAAGTCGTTTGGATGAAAGATGAAATGTCTCAGCAAAAAAAGAAACCGTCCATATGACCTGACTGAACATGTTGGATTTTATACCTGGATTAATGAGCATGAACTTTGAAGTTTTTTTAAACACATTTGTGTTTCTGCCTCGACAAGCTGAGTTCATTTAATCAAACTTTTGGATCTTTAAAGCCCCACTGACATGATTTTTTAATTTTCCTAAAACTGCTCAAAATATATATCTTTTATCATTTAAATATGTTCATTTTTGCAAACAAAATGCTAAATCACTTTAATTTTGCTTTAAAAGTGATTTTGAACTTCAAGCCGTGTTTAATCATGGGAAATCCAATTACACACGAACGCACCATCTGTGATGTAACACTGGGCAGAGGGCTCTGGTCTCTTTAATAGCGGACCATTTAAAACCCGACAAATTTATCAATCTATGTGAAGATTTGAGCTATTTGTCTTCATTTTGGGAAGCAGAAAATAGTTTGGGTGATGGAACAAGAAACAACAGGATCTAATTTAGGTCTGATGCTGTATCAGACTTACCTTCATGTCGAGCTGCTCATACCTGCACACTGTGACAAGCCCAGAGCTCTGCCCGGTGTGACATCACAGATGGTGCGTTCGGGTGTAATCAGATTTCCCATGATTAAACACGGCTTGAAGTTCAAAATCACTTTTAAAGCAAAATTAAAGTGATTTATCATTTTGTTTGCATAAAGGAACATATTTAAATGATAAAATATATATATTTTGAGCAATTTTATGAATAGTAAAAAAAATCATGTCGGTGGACCTTTAAGTAGTTTGAATATTTTTTTATCTTTTCAAAAAAATTATTTTATTGAGCAAATTTTTTGTTTCTGTTTTAACTTTTTATTGAGTTCAGTAAAGAATGAAACTGTTTATTCTGCCATTAGCAACCAACTTTAAAATGAAATAAAACAAACATTTTCAAAATAAATCCCTTCAAAATAATTGTTTCTTGAACAGTTTGATATTTACCTCAATAATAAACCCAGTTATGAAAACATGATGCAAACAATGTGTATAAATCAGTCATCAAGTCATCTGTTTTTGTTTATTAATTAGAAGAAATATTAATGTTTTTAACATTGAGTGGAAGATAAATTATACATTTAGTGTTTTTTGTAAAACAAGTCCAATAAGTGTGAAAACTACAAACTATCTTTTTATAATTTTCTGTAAAACAATCGAGAGAAAATTCTCATCTATTAAACAAAAATTATGTTTTTAGTAAAAAAAATAAAAAAAAATAAAAATTTTTTTAAGGCTTTCCTTTTCTTCTTACCAGACCTCGCCCAGATGTGTAGAGCCTGAAAGTTCTGACTGTTATCGAACGTCTCACGTCCCACACCCACCTCTTATCTGCACCATCAGAACCAATAAAGCCTCCCGAAGCTCCGTTCCACTTCACTTAACAATAAACAATACTGAATTTATAATGTTTAAAAACTGTTACTAAAATTTACATTTTACATTTTTATTTCTATATTCGTCAAAATCAGTGTTATGTTGAGCTTGTAAGGTAGTGCATCAATTTATACATTAAGTAATGAAGGACAATATTTCTTTTTTATTTTATTTTATAAAAACCATCTGTGATGGACACACAAATACACAACCATATACACACAGTGACGTCACACTCCAGTCCTTGGTATTTTATCCTTTGTATCCTGCCAGTAAAGTTCCTTATAATGTCTTATTTCCCTCACCAGCTTAGAACAACCAAGAGTGCACATCTGGGGGTTCAGTTCAAGAAAACCTACATTAGAAAAATTACTTGGACCTGTCACTGTTGCATTGCGTTGTATGACGTCCACTTCCCTCAGTACATGGCAAACGTGGTGGAATGTTTCATTTCCATTCAAAAGAGGTTTTCATGATCATGTGACTTTAAAGGATTTTGTGTATTAACAGATTTGGTTTAATTGGGATTTTGAGGAAGAATGCACTGAAATGGTAAATAGTTTTTGTTTAAATTGTGGTTAAATCAAGTGGGACTATGAAATGTGATGTGGCCTATCTGGGTGTACCCTGCCTCTCACACAAGCCGTTTTCGCATTGGCCAGCCCTCCCCGGCTCTCCCAGCTTCTAACCCGGGTTCGGCGTATTCGCATTTACCTTTTCCGCCCGGGATCCACCCTTGTTCTGGAACCATCTTCACCGTGGTTCTATCGGGCCGAGCCCTGACGGACCCAGTTTCACGTCATGTACTGCTCACATTTGATTCGTTGTTTGCAGCTGGGGCGGGACTCATTCAAACAACCTCAGCGCGAGGGTTGAATTTCATTCAAATTTAACTACAGAAACCCCTAAAACAATTGTTAGCTGAATTAGTTTTTCTGAGTTAATTTTTTGTTAATAACTGATCACAAATCAGCTTATGTTACAACGTAAATAACAACGAAGCGCGGACCCATTTCCACCTTTCAGCGCGACTTGAATGTCATTAAACAATAACTAAAACAATAAATAATATTGTCTAACTGTTGCGCGCAGCCAGGGTTTTAAAATATAACTAATAATCTCTAACTTCTACGTGCAGCTAAAATGTTAAGAGGAGTGATTCCTATATGGGTAAGGTGGACACCTGAAAATCCAGTCCGCCCCAATAGCTCAAAGAGTTAGTGCACTGCTGTTTTGACCGGGAGAAGCGGGTTCGCTTCCCGCCTGGGACAAAGTTATTTTACTTTTTTCTTTTTAATTCACATTTTCTTTTAAATAAAAAGGAGTCTGTTTGGTTAAAGGTATTGTGACATGATTTTATAAATTTGAATATTTGTCAGAACATATATATCTTATATCATTGAGCTCTGTTCGTTTTTGCAAAATAAATTATAAATATATTAAATTTTTATTCCAAGTTATGGTAGTTTTTTTCTCTGGGATACGCCCCTAAAAATCTGCGCATTTCCGCAAAAACTTCATTGTGACGTGCCTACGTGACTACGGGAAGGCACGCTCCAACGTGCATTTAAATAATAATGGGGAGCATGTCCGATTGCGTCTGAGATATATCATTTTAAGACAGTAAATCATCCAAAACTCTCATTAATGAACCCTCCCTGAATAAAAAGAAACTACAGATGTTACCTGATCGCGCAGACATAATTTAAAAATACATTATTAGCAACGTGTTTGCTCCGGGCTCTCGGCTAATGTTTCTTAGCAGCCATCTTGGCAAACAGAGTCCCTGACACCGGTCACGTCTGAGATATATCATTTTAAGACAGTAAATCTTCCAAAACTCTCATTAATAAACACTCCCCGAATACAAAGAAAACAACAGATGTTACCTGATTGCGCTGACATAATTTAAAAATACATAAATAGCAACGTGGCCTGTACTGTATCTCGGCTAGTGTGTTAGCTGCTACCTCGGCTTTTTATTACCGGTTGCGTCAGCGATATATCATTTTAAGACAGTAAATCATCCAAAACTCTCATTAATATCCCTCCCCGAATAAAAAGAAAACAACAGATGTTACCCGATTGCGCTGACATAATTTAAAAATGCATAAATAGCAACGTGGCCTGTACTGTATCTCGGCTAGTGTGTTAGCTGCTACCTCGGCTTTTTATTACCGGTTGCGTCAGCGATATATCATTTTAAGACAGTAAATCATCCAAAACTCTCATTAATATCCCTCCCCGAATAAAAAGAAACTACAGATGCAGACATAATTTAAAAATACATTATTAGAAAAGTGTGTGTGCTACTGATTCGGCTAGCTTGTTAGCAGCGAACATAAATAATCTGCCGTGATAATTGGCTTCATACACTCACAGTGTATAAAGTAAAACAACATGAACTCACGTAAAATATATAGTTTAGAATCTAAAACACTACACACCTCCGATTATGTTTACACAAAGACTTACTCAGCTGCTGGACAGTCTTCCGATGGTCCCTGCGTTGTTTGCATGGTAGCTCCTGTGGGACTTTCTTCTGTAGATTTTCTTTTAAAAATAGTAGGAATAGCATCCGGTTTTAAAAGTCTTCTGAATCTTACTGGTAATCCTAAAGATTCTTGTAAACCAGGTCTTTCCAGATAACAATCGGCAGTAAAATGGTCGCTGCAGACATACGAGTAGGAACCCACCGGTCCTTGTCTGGTCCATTCTGATTCTTGTCGAAGTTTCTCATCTTTTGGAAATTTGTGAAGAATCACTTGTTCACTGCTGATATTAGAACACACAAATGCGCTACAACGTGACGGCATTTTTCAAGTTACACAAAAAAAAGAGCCGATCTTTCAGGAAATGAATTCTATGGCAAGCAGTTAACACACAAAACAAACGGGCAAGGCTCTGCCTTCTGCCCGTTGTGACGTTGATGACTGGCGACGACGACTGGTGATGACGTATTGCGGAAATGCGCGGAATTTTAGGGGTGTATCCCAGCAAGTACCAGAGAAAAACATTACCATAATTTAGAATAAAAATTTTACATATTTATAATTTATTATGCAAAAACGACCAGAGCTCAATGATATAAGATATATATGTTCTGACAAATATTCAAATTTACAAAATCATGTCACAATACCTTTAACAAACTCCTTTTTATTTACTCCAATAAAAAAATAAAATAAAATAACTTTGTCCCAGGCGGGAAGCGAACCCGCTTCTCCCGGTCAAAACAGCAGTGCACTAACTCTTTGAGCTATTGGGGCGGACTGGATTTTCAGGTGTTCACCTTACCCATATAGGAATCACTCCTCTTAACATTTTAGCTGCACGTAGAAGTTAGAGATTATTAGTTATATTTTAAAACCCTGGCTGCGCGCAACAGTTAGACAATATTAGTTATTGTTTAATGACATTCAAGTCGCGCTGAAAGGCGGAAATGGGTGCGCGCTTCGTTGTTATTTACGTTGTAACATAAGCTGATTTGTGATCAGTTATTAACAAAAATTAAACTCAGAAACACTAATATATATATATCCAGCTAACAATTTTTTTTAGCGGAGTCTCCTCTCTTAAAACACGAACACTCCACCCACGTGAAGAGAGCACCCCACCCACTTCCAGAGAACTGCCCACCCACTTCAAGGCGGCTCTGCGGCAAATGCGTAATGAACGCGGGTGGCCCAGAGCCACCCAGGGGTGGCCCGGGCCATTGAGGGCTGGTCAATGCGAAAACGGCTACAGTGACTGGTGGACATGGGCACCAGTGACCCCTTTGACCCAAAAAGGAAGAAGCAGGTAAAATATGATGGATGTTTAGTTGGAGGAGTTATAGCTTTAGTTGCTACCTGACACCGAGGAGGCAGAGAGAGAATGTGTAAGGTGGTTACAGAGGAGCTGACAAGGGTGTGTATTTTATTATCAACCTAGCGAGGAAGGCCAGTGTTTTTCCATTTTGGAAATAAAATAAATGCCGTACTGGCATGATCTGAAGTCTTGACGTGCCAGTGGATTTGTTTGAAGGACTTTCATTCAGAGTCAATAAATGTTTGCGTGAACAAGAACCCTGTGACGCTGTTTAAAAAAATTCCCATAAACAACAGTATTTTGGTGAAGACCAGCCGTCAGTGGAGCTCTGCAGCTGGGTCCAACTTCACCGTAGAAACATCTTCAAAATGTAAACTACCCCGGTAATCTCAAAAAGTTTACATGACTGAACTGACATGTTGGTGTTTTTAACAGTTTTTTTTTTTTTACAAAATCACTGTTTGAGTTTGGTGATTTTTGAACATTTTACCACAAACTGTTTAACATGCACCATCTCTGGGACTTTCTGAACCTTGCAGTACTTTTGCAAACAAGCTCATTTCCACAATCATTAAACTTTGTATGCAGCTAGCACATCATAGTGCAGGTATTTTGTAATTTTTCTCCCGGTGTGTCCCTCCCTGACACAGGACATAGTTTTCTCTCAAACATTCCCAGAATGTACTGTACGCACCGAAAGTTCAAGGTTCATTTATTGTTCCTGAGCTCAGATCTTTCTGTTTCAAACAGGATGTTTACTGGAGCACGGGGCGCTTGCATAGCTGCCCACTGCTCCACCTGGGTGTATCTCAGGTTTGACGGGTTAAATGCATCGAGTTAATTTTTTCATTGTTTGGGAACAAGCAATGATGACAACACGGCACTTTAACTTTAAGTGAAAGGTGTTTTTAACATTTCATCTTCTACATAAATGCTGCAGAAACATTACAATTATCACCAGTGGTGGGTACAGCTACATAAAGTTAGATTCACTAATATAAAATAGCTTTGCTACCGCTAAACAGATTCGAAAAAATGAAGAGATGTTGCTGAAGCGCTAACTTGTATCATCTGCTGTTGCTGACACTGTAAGACTGTAACATCTGAAGTTCTCGACTTTGACCCCTAAGAGATTTTAAACTGTTAAGTTCAATGCAAAAATAATAATAATGTCACATTTGTCATCTGTGTATGTTTCCATACAAGACGAAATTAGTCTCTGCATTTAACCCAACCACCACCAGGTGGGGCAGTGGGCAGCTATTGAAAGCGCCCGGGGGGCAATTTGGGGATGAGGTGTGCCGCCCATAGACACCACAAGGTATGCAGTGACTGGGGATCAAACCTGGGTCCTTCGGGTCCCAAGTCGGCTCCCCTGCCTCTACACCATCTTGGCCCCCTAAAAAATCAATGCAGACATGTTCCTGTTTGTAGTGTTTTACCCCGTTTTATAATGTAACTTGTTTATATTTCATTTTGTATCACTACTTTTATTTACCTTTCATTTTATGTGCTTTTTATGCTGGGTAAGAATTATATGTGCAATGTTTCTGAGTGTTTCCACCCGCTTTGGATGTTATCAACCATTAAATGGCCATTATCAGTTATTATCATCCCCATATACAGTAGTGCTGTGCGATATGGAGAAAATCCTAAATCACAATATGGACTTTTTTATATCGCAATAACGATATATATCACGATATACCACAATTAATTTAGTATTTGGTTTGTGTTGTGGTTTGGTTGTGTTGGCGTCGGGCGAGGGAACAGCCTTGTGACAAAGTTTGCAGATTACCGTTTTCTGCTCCGTGTCAGACTTCTTGAATCCAAAATGTACCCAAATAACAGACGTTCCCCCTCTTTTTGGTAAAAGTTCTTCTTCTTGGGCTGCCTGTGCAGCTGTTTCTCCTTGTTGTGACACCGGCTTCATGCCCCTGCGTCTCCATTGCTCTCGAGTTTAACAACGTAAAGCATGTGTCGCAAACCCGCGCGTGCGTCAAACATAAAGCAGCACCGTCATGTCGCAAAACCACAATATGAAGCTTCTTTGCGACTGTTATTTTTTTATTCGTATTTATCACGATAGAGACGATCGAAGGCAAATAGCACGATGGACACGTTTCTATCGTCCCCGCGATATATATCGTCATATCGCACCACAGCACTATCTATCCCCATACATAGCGGTCAGATTGCCCCTTCTGTACCTCCTAGGAGGTTTAAAGGTACAGTACGTTGTCACCGTTACAAGCAATGACAGCAGGCTCCGTCTTTAGCTACGTGGTTAGGTTTAGAGTAAAGGGTCTTGGTTAGGTTTAGGGTCTTGGTTAGGTTTAGGGTTGGTCCTCTGGGTCAGGTTTAAGGTTACCGGTAGGTTTAGGAAAATGGATACATAAGCTGAAAAAAACAAAAACTCAACACTTCCGGGTTTATGGAAACACGCTGCCTACTCACAGCGATAACAACGCTGATAAAGTTTTTTTAAACATGCTAGGAGGTAGATTGGACAGTTTCGCCGCTATATATGGGGATGATGACAGATGATAACGCCCATTGTATGGACTGACAACATCCGAACCCGCTGGTGCTTCTGATGTTTCTGATGTTTTTGAGTGTTTCCAAGTGTTTCTGAGTGTTTCGTTAAAACGTCTGCCATTTTGTCAGCTTAGGTTATTACATAACCAAGTCCCAGATTGGGTTTTGAAGAAGATAGGTGTTGGACGTTGGACTTACCGGTATTAGTCTTGAGTCCAAAGCCGAACCCTAACGGCCTGTTTTCTGTCCCGACACACTTCAGGGTTTTTGGTGGTCGGGTTGTCCTCGGTGAGTCGGAAGAAGGGCAGCTATCTGGTCCCCACGCTGCAGTCTCTCTTCTCTCAGTCGTCTCCCAAGGAGCGCTCCGCCATGGTGGTCGTGGTTCTGCTGGCAGACTTTGACACCAGCTGGAGAATCGAGACGGCGACGGAGATAAAAACGACGTTTGCCCCGGAGCTGGAACAAGGCCAGCTTGTGGTCGTCCACGTTCCTCAGGACTGGTACCCGCCTCTTACAGGTGAAGCAGATGTCCTTCAGCTGTCGACAAATTCTCTGTAATGTTCCAATTTTTATGCGTCTCTCTGGTTCTCCTAAAGGTCTAAAGAGGAATTACAACGATCCTCCTAATCGGGTAATGTTCCGATCCAAGCAGAACCTGGATTACTCCTTCCTGGTCCACTACTGTGCCTCTCTTGGGGAGTACTACCTCCAGCTGGAAGACGACGTCTCCTCTGCAAAGAACTTCCTGACAACCATTCGTGGACGAATTGAAGAGCAGAACTCAAAGAAGGGCACGTGGGCGATGCTGGAGTTCTCGGCCCTGGGCTACATTGGGAAGCTCTACAAGTCGGCCCACCTTCCTCTTCTGGCCCGCTTCCTCTTCCTCTTCTACCAGGAAATGCCCTGCGATTGGTTGATGACTCACTTCAGAGAATTAATGACCCAGCGGGAGACGATCCTCTTTAAGCCCTCGTTGTTCCAACACATGGGCACTTTTTCATCGTTCCAGGGGACGTTCAACAAGCTGAAGGACAAGAACTTTGAGGAAGGGGTCTACTCTAATCCTTTAGCTGATGTTTACTCCAACATGTCAACCTACCAGAAAAATTACCCCAAACTGGCCTGGGAGGCCGGGGAGAGCTTCTTCTGGGGACGCTCTCCAGACAAAGGAAGTTACCTGACGGTGGTGTTCCAAAGACCTGCAGTGGTGACGGGGATATTAGTAGAAACTGGATCGGGGGGGAAAGACCTCCTGGACTTGGCTCAGGTGGAGATAGGCCACCACGTGGTCACCTCAGGGGACGAGAGGAGCTGTAAGGAGTTCCAGTCAGTGGGAGTTCTTGAAAACGGAAGGTTTGAGATACAGAACCTCGAGAAGCAGCACAGCTCTGCCTCTTCGTGTCTGAGGATACTGGTCACAGCTGCTCAGAAGGACTGGGTGATCGTTCAGAAAATCCGGATCACAACAAAGTCCGGCTCATCCTGACACCGACCGTAGGAGCGGATTAATGAACCGCCCTGACTCATGGACGACTCGGACTCGCTGGAGTACTCATACAAACCTCAACACTGTGATTCTTGTGCCTTTTGACCCGCTTGTGTTTTAGAAACATGAGCTCAGAGGAGCTGCTTCAGTTTGAAGAAGATGTTTAAACAAACTGTGCTCATGTTTGTCTCCACCGCAGTGAGGAGATGTGAAGAGAAAAGTAAGCCATAAACAAGCAACCAAATGTTTGTGTTCTGTGTGTTTTTAAACTCCCAGCTAGAATGTGTCTCTTTCTTGGTCGTGAGCTCCGTTTCCTCTGAACCTTGAGTTTTTTAAATCCCCGAAGCATCCTTACTGGACCTTTCTTCCACAGGGTCCGCCTCGCTCTGCTGTGGCTTCGTTGGCTCATAAAACACACATCACTACCTCATCGGAGACATCGGATTTAAAACTTTAAGTCTGAACTGGTTTGAGAAGGGTTTGTGTGTAAAGCTTTATTTTCTTTAAACAGAAACGTCCCGCACTCCAGTTTCAACTAGTTGCACGTTTTAAACAGGATCCCTCAGGATGGACTTGATGTGCATATTTAAATGTGAAGAACTGTGTTTATTAAACTTGTTCAGTTTTTACAAGTGAAAGGGGCCAGGCCTCATGTATTCAAAGGACTGTGTAGTGAGTTTGTTTGTTTGTTTATAGAACATTGGGTTTTATAGAGGAACAATTCAGACAAAATATCAAATTCCTTCAAGCTCTATTAAATCTGAGTTAAAACTACTCATTGGATGGTATGGAATCAAAGAGTTTACTCTGTTAGTTTTAAAAAATATAAAAGGTGGGTCCACATTCAATGTAAACTGAGCACTCTGCCGAATCTGCCAAAAACCACGAAGTGACCTTCGTTAGTCAGGCTGTGTAGGTAACATGTCAGTCGGGAAGTTGGATGTTTGACTTTAGTACCGTAAGATCAATCATCCAGGTAGATAAACAAAAAAGATTACAGTATTTTCTGGTGTATAGGTCACACCTGTGTATAGGTCGCATTGTCCAATTATCACCAATAGATTGGAAAAATCCCTAGATAGGTCGTACCTACGTTTAGCTCTGCTGCAAATGTCTGCCACAGGTGCGCACAGCAAGGCTTTTAAGAAGATTAACACTTAAAAAAATTAATTGTTTGATAAAAATTATAGCAAATATATGTTTGAGCTGAACTTTTCTTTAATAAATGAACGTAATTGTGAAATGAGCTGAATTTAAAAATTTGTTTCACCGAAAGTGATAACAAGCCATATATATAGGTCGCAGGCCTTGAAAAAACCATAAAAAGGTGCGACAACCCATACACCGGAAAATACGGTAAATCATGTCATAACCTATTTAATCTTTTTTGTTTGGATGTTTGAGCTATTTTCAGTCACTTCGGCTGTTTATTCAGCTGTAAACAAACAGTTGTGCTACAGACAGATTGTACTTCTTGTATTTTTCTGGAGTCAATGTTAATTTATCAACATCTAAAAATCAGAGATTAAGCTGATTTTCAGCCTATCGATGTAACACATTCAATTTTTTATTTTATTTTATTTATTTATAAATTTATTAGTTTTTAAGGCAGCAGAAAGAAGAAAAAGATCTTATATCTGCCCCTTTTTTCAAACAATTAGTTCAAACAATAATAATCTCCAAGTAACAGAACAAAATGAATAACTAAATTTCTAACTCTAATACAATACACATTAAGCTACTTCATATATATACTGTGTATATATATATATATATATATATATATATTTTTTTTTTTAACAATTCAGTTTTGATAATTTTCTTAAATGTACACATTGACCTTGTTTTTTTTTAACATCATTCTCCAAACCATTCCATAATGTAATTCCCTGGATTGAGGTAGAGCGTCCTTTCAAACTAGTTCTGAATTGTGGTTTTACAAACATCTCTGTCCCCTTAAGATTATAACAACTTTGTCTTTTAACAAACTGCATTTGGATATTTAAAGGTAATGTGCCTTATAACTGATAAAATATTATATTCTACCAAATCATGGAACTTCAATAACTTCAGTGGATAAAATAATGTGCTTGATGGATGACAGTAATGTTTTCTAGTGATAATTCTTACAACTCTTTTCTGTAATACAAAAATAGGCTTTGTAATTGTTTTACTCTTTCCCCAAACATAACTACAATATATTAAGTGTTTAACAATGATTGTGCTATACAACAAATACAGTACATGTGTTATACAACAAATACAGAGCTTTATCATTTAATAAGTCTCTGACTTTGTACAGTACTGCAATAGATTTAGCTATTTTTATTCTTACCGAATTTATGTGTTGTTTCCATGTCAGTTTGTCATCAATGATAACACCCAAAAACTTCACCTCACTCACTCTACAAATCTCAACACCCTCAATTTTAAATGGAACATCAACAGTTCTTTTTTATTACTGAATATCATGTAATTAGTTTTATCTAGATTTAATGATAATTTATTAAGTTTAAACCAAGTTTGTATTTTGACAAATTCTGTCTTTATCAACTCCAACATTTGTTCTATATCTTTACCCAAACAAAAAAAGTGATATAATCTGCAAAAAGGACACATTTACCAAGTCATTCACATATAAAATGAATAACTTTGGTCCAAGAACAGAGCCTTGAGGAACTCCACATGTGATGTTGCAGAGGTCAGATCTTACACCATTTACAGTATTTGTACCAACAGTTTACTGTATTTCAAATAGCTAGATACCCACTGTACTGCTGCTCCTCTAATACCATATTTATTTAATTTTTCAAGGAGAATAGTGTGATCAATAGTATCGAATGCTTTTTTTAAATCAACAAAAATACTGACACAATATTGTTTTTGATCGACAGCAGTACGGTAGTTATTTGTTCCATTAATTCCCTGAGAGCCACTGATGTAGAGTTTTTTGATCTAAACCCATACTGACTGTTACTTAGAATATTTTGTTTATCTATAATTTGATCTAGTCTGTTCACAAATAGTTTTTCTAGAATTTTTGAGAACTGTGGTAACAAGGATATTGGTCTAATTATTGAACACACCATTTTTAAAAAGAGGAACTACTGTACCTTAGCTACTTTCATATTACTGTATCTGGAAATATTCCTGTTGAAAATGATAAATTGCATATATATATTCTTTGTCAGTTCCATTAAGAAAAATACTGTTTGCACAACCTATGACTGAAAGTTGTAGCTTTGGTTTTAATTGATGCTTAAAACTATCACAACAGTTTGTAACAAATCATTTTTTTTACATTGATAAAAATATTTTGCAACATTTCGATACAGAAATGGCTCTTTACGACGTCCCCCCTCCGCGCTTCTGTCTGTGTGTGAGAGGGAGGCTGACTCACAAATCAATGTCCAAACTGATATTTTATTAACCCACCATATGATAAGACACTCCTGTGACAAAGAATGTCAAATATGGGATTAAAATCAACTTAAGAGCTCGACGCAGTTGAAGTGGACCATACTGCTGATTTTATTTTTAAACCGTAGCTTACATTCGAATGAATTCTCAGTCAGTGTACAGGAACAAGAATGTATTGAGGGAACGTTTACGTTTATGGCGATTTACTGTTATTGAAGTGCAATGCTTCCAAACTCGATTGCTTTTAGTAAATGTGATTTTAGTAAATGTGATTAATTCATAATATTGACAAAAATCTTATTTTGTCAACAGGTCTCTTGTAAATGAGTCTTCATGGGTCAATGGGAGCTATCCTGTATAAAGTATAATAATGATAATAATGACACATCAGCTAAATGTTCCAAGACGACTAAAGCTTGTCGACCACACACAAAGCCTCTCCTTGATTAGCCAGAATAAAATTAAAAAGTTTTACAAGCATAAGAAGAACGATTAATGTTCTTGAGCAAACTTGAGTAAAAAGGTTAGATTTTAAATCATAAATGCAGCACGGTGGCACAACTGGTAGAGCTGCTGCCTCTCAGCGAGAAGGTTGCCGGTTCAAATCCCGGTCCGGGGCCTTTCTGGGTGGAGTTTGCATGTTCTCCCCGTGCATGCGTGGGTTTCCTCCGGGTACTCCGGTTTCCTCCCACAGACCAAAAAACATGCACGTTAGGCTGATTGGTGACTCTAAATTGACCCTAGGTGTGAGTGTGAGAGTGGATGGTTGTTTGGTGTGAGTGAGACAGGTCCCTCTTGTAAATGAGTCCCCGTGACTCAACGAGGCTAGCCTGTATAAATAAAGGTTGAATGAATGAATGAAAAATGCAAACGTCAAACTTGAAGAATTTTCACCATCAGGTTGCACACAGATTCAATAAACGAGCTTGTTTCTGCGCAAACGTTGGTAGAAACAGGAAACGAAGTGAAGTTCCCATGAAATGCACAACTATGTGGTGTACCTGGCTCTGTGGCCATCAGCTGCTGGATGTTTTATCTTTATCAACCTGATTTGCTCTGAACTAATTATCTTCCTTAGTGTTTAGAGTAAAGTTTGTTTTTAATTTCACATAAGTTCATGGAAGCTGCTCTGATGTTTGTATCTAAATTGCTGGATTATTTAGCGTTTTGTGTTTGAGCTTTTTTTTTTTTTCACTAAACCTGAGACCGTATGAAGCTCTAACCTGTGTGCCCAACATTCACTTTCCTTCTGCTGCATTATTCACTGCAGCTCGTTGCACCTGTCAGCCGACAGAACAACGAAACGAGCAGAATTGGACCTACAGCTGGGAGAAACCTGAACCAGAACAAATAATTCACACAGCAAACTGGAAGTTTAAATGGACCCTTTGTTCAGTCAAATCTGGTATTCAGTAAATCTACATTTAAAATTTAGAGGTGATTTTTTTTACAAGACAAATGTCAAGAAGATAAAATGTCACGGATCCTGCTGTTCAGAGATCGTTAAAAAAACTGCAAATATTTAGTCTGAAGTGATAAAATCTGAAAGAGCTCTGAGAACTGAATGACAGCTGAAATAAAAAAAAGGCGTTCAATACAGAATCAACTGGACTTTATTTGTTGCAGAAAACGTTTCGACTTCTGTCCAGAAGTCTTTTTCAATTCTGAATGAAAGGAAGCTGTGAGACCGAGAAGTTTTATACAGGCTGACAAGCCACGCACCAACATATGAAATTGGAAACTGAAATAACCCCACAACATACCTGAGATGACATGCCTATCCTATTTAAATTGACAAAACAACACATCATGTCCTTGTGGGGATGTGTTCTGCCCGATGCACATCCCCACAAGGACAGAAGGGAAGGAAAAGGAACAGAAACACGTCAAAAAATCTCTGCAAACATGTGGATATCCCAACTGGGCTTTTGTCAAGTCAGCAAGGAAATCTGTTAAACACAATAATGAACAGAAAAAGTCTAACAGACGGAAAAACATTGTCATTCCTTATGTTGCTGGAGTCTCAGAGAATTTCAGAAGGATTTTCAACAAACACAACATCCCAGTACATTTCAAACCTAGCAGGACGCTCAGACAGAGGCTGGTCCACCCTAAAGACCAAACCCCCACACACAAACAGAGTGGTGTGGTTTATGCAGTCCAGTGCAGCGAAGTCTGCTCAGACCGTTACATCGGAGAAACGAAGCAACCTATCCACAAAAGAATGTCTCAACATAGGAGAGCAACCTCCTCTGGACAAAACTCAGCTGTTCACCTCCACCTCACGGACAAGGGTCACTCATTTGAGGACCAGAATGTTCAAATTTTGGACCGAGAGCACAGATGGTTTGAGAGGGGGGTGAAGGAAGCTGTTGTATGTTAAGAGAGAAAAACCTTCTCTTAACAGAGGAGGAGGTCTGAGATTTCAACTTTCTAAGACTTATAACTCAGTTTTGGATTTGATTCCGAAACGTTTTACACCGGATGGGAGCAGAGATGTCTTGTCTGTAAATTAGACTAACAAAGTTCTCTGAGTAGCCTCTGTTGTTGTTTGGGAGGTGTTTTTTGTCAATTTACATACAGTTTTGTGTCTTCTACCAGAGACCTCAAGGGAACCCCCTACTGTTAAGGTGTGATCTTTCAATTTACATGTATGTGTTACAAACCCCCTTCTGTTAAGCTGTGATGTGTTGTTTTGTCAATTTAAATAGAATAGGCATGTTATCTCAGGTATGGTGTGGGGTTATTTCAGTTTCCAATTTCATATGTTGGTGCGTGGCTTGTCAGCCTGTATAAAACTTCTCGGTCTCACAGCTTCCTTTCATTCAGAATTGAAAAAGACTTCTGGACAGAAGTCGAAACGTTTTCTGCAACAAATAAAGTCCAGTTGATTCTGTATTGAACGCCTTTTTTGATTTTATCATGTCCTGGACGACTGAGAATCTTCACCAGCATAATGACAGCTGAAGTTTGTAAAACAAGCTGAAACATAATGTTACCGAGCTAAAATGATCGGGACAATGAGCTTAGACACAAAACATGAGCTAAAAGCTAACAGCTTAAAGTTGGTGAGCAAACTAATTTAAAGTAGTTTAAACTAGTTGTTTAAATGGAACAACAGCAGTAGAAGAACTAAAAAATAATAAACGAGCAAAACTTTATTAAAAAGAACAGTAGCAAAAATATTTTTTTAAGTTAAACATGAGCTAAAAGCTACATTAAACAAAACTAGCAGTAGAGTAGTTGAGTTATTTAAAATAAGCAAATTATTATAAAGGTTAAACAGTAGCTCAAACCTAAAAATGGCAAACCCACAGCTAAAACTTAACCAAGCAGAACAATGGTTAAAATCTATTACTGTACAGTATAAGCAAAACTGGTTAAATGTTAAGCTGAGCAAAACCGTAACTAAAAGCTAAAATAATAAACCGAAAGCTAAAATTTGCAGAATTGTAGAAAGCTAAAACAAAAAACAGTAGCAAAAGCTAAATGGCTAAATCTAATGAGCAAAACAGTATCTGAAAGTTAAAATGAGCAAAATGGTAAAAGCTAAAATTAATAAACTGAAAGCTAAAATTTGAAGAATCGTAGCTAGAAGCTAAAACAAAAACCAATCGCAAAAGCTAAAACAAAAGTTCTAATGAGCAAAACGGTAGCTGAATTCTAGTCAACAAAATTGTAGATAAAAGCTGAAATTGAAGAACTAAATGGCTAAAATTAGCAAAAACCTAGCTAAAAGCTAAAAGGAGTCAGAGTCAGAGAGAATTTATTGTCATTTGCACCGCATGTAGTACATGTGTTGAAAACGAGATTATGTACACAGGGTCCCAGTTACATCCAACAACAAATGCAAGAGAAAAACAATAATAACATCTAGGATTAACTAAGAGAGACATCAGCTAGTAATACACTAAGCCCTAATGTAGTAGAAAAACATCATTATAAACAGCAGCACGAACATGAGTCATTATGAGCAGATGGTCACAGATGAACGCAGCAACAAGAAACAGATCAGCATCAGCATGATGTGACATTTTGCAGTGTTTATTCTTATTATTTAT
Source organism: Garcialebias charrua (assembly GCA_038048925.1). Classification (NCBI taxonomy): domain Eukaryota; kingdom Metazoa; phylum Chordata; class Actinopteri; order Cyprinodontiformes; family Rivulidae; genus Garcialebias; species Garcialebias charrua. The sequence continues at coordinate 19,974 of JBBPBX010038158.1, forward strand.
TTATTCATGAGTCTGACAGCCTCAGGGTAGAAGCTGTTCCTCAGTCTAGTGGTTCTACATTTGATGCTCCTCAACCTCCGTCCCGAGGGGAGTGGTGCAAAGAGTGAGTGTGCTGGGTGAGTGAGGTCTTTCATGATGCAGGTGGCTCTTTTTCTGCATCTGGAGGTGTAAATGTCTGTGATGGTGGGGAGACTGACTCCCACAGACTTCTGTGCAGCCTTCACCACTCTCTGTAGAGCTTTCCTCTCTGCAACTGTGCAGCCTCCATGCCACACGTTGATGCTGGAGCACAGGACGCTCTCCACTGCACACCTGTAGAAGGAGGTGAGGACTGAGCTTCTCAGACCAGCTCGTCTCAGCCGTCTGAGGAAGTAGAGTCTCTGATGACCTTTCTTGATCAGGCTGGTGGTGTTGTTGCTCCAGCTGAGGTTATCATTCAAGTGTACACCCAGGTACTTGTAGCTGGAGACCACCTCCACCGCAGATCCACCTATATACAGTGGGGTGTGGGTGTGTTTGTTCCTTCTGAAGTCCACAATCATCTCCTTCGTCTTCTTCACATTCATGTGAAGGTTGTTCTCTTTGCACCAGCTCTCCAGATGTTCCACCTCCTGTCTGTAGCTGGACTCATCATTGTTTGTGATGCATCCCACCACCGCTGTATCATCTGCAAACTTAACAATATGACAGCCTGGATGTGTGGCTGTACAATCATATGTGAGCAGAGTGAACAGAAGAGGGCTCAGCACACATCCTTGAGGAGAGCCAGTGCTGAGGGATGGTGGAGGAGGAGAAGTTGTGGATCTTCACGGACTGTGGTCTGTTTGTTAAGAAGTCTAAGACCCAGTTACAAATGGAGGGGCTTAGTCCAAGTGTGGATAGTTTGTCTATCAGAGTTTGGGGGATCATGGTGTTGAAAGCAGATGTGAAGTCCACAAAGAGCAGACGCACGTATGAGTCCTTCTGATCCAGGTGGGTAAAAGGAGCATAAGAAGATAAAGATTGATGAAGTTTTTAGAAGCAAATTTAAAGTTCGCAGAATTAGTTTCTACAAATCAGCCGGACAAAACTATAAAAAGGTTTAATCATTCAACCTCAGCTAAACCAAGAATTCAGTTTCTATATAACAAATCTCAGCTTCTCATAAATGATGTTTCCACTGAATTAAAGTCAAAGTTTTAAAGTTTTAATGAATTCCTTTGGGCCGTCCCAGAATTCCTGCTGGTGAAATCCTCCAGACTGATGTCATCTGCGTAAAGTTTGATTTAGTTTGGAACAAACAAACATATTTCACCAGTAATGCTTTTATTTTCTGTGTTTTCTTATTCTTCCAGAGCCTTCACAGTGTGTTGGTTCTTCCTGGATGGGAATGTTGTTCTGTTGCTCTGGGCTCACCCTTCTTGGGTCTCAGGCCCGTTTGGGGATGTTTTACCAGCTGCAGGCGATGAAGCTGGGTTTTCTTCTGTTGCAGATGTCTGGCTTTTTGTCCGGTGATCTGAGGCCTGGACATCTTGTCCAACAGAAACGGCCACACCTGTTTGTGAGCGATGGTTCTGGTGGTTCTGGGATGCTGTTCGGGCTTTAGCTGGAGCAGCCGGGTCGTCCTCAATGGTCTGAAGAAGTTTACAGAAAACCCACTTAAGCACACAGGTTCAGACCCATCGATGAAGCTGCAGCGGAACTCAGAGAGGATCTGCTGAGATCCATGAAACCACTGAAGGAGAAGCAGGAGGTCAAGAAGAAAGTTCAGTCTGAGTTTGATCAGACAGCAGAACATGTGAAGGTCCAGGCTCGACTCACAAAGAGGCAGATTAAGAAGCAGTTTAAGAAGCTTCACCAGTTTCTAACAGAGGAAGAGGAGGCCAGGCTGGCTGCTCTGAGGGAGGAAGAGGAGCAGAAGAGTGGGCTGATTGAGAATATGGAGGCTCTGAGCAGAGAGATGGCAGCTCTTTCAGACACAGTCAGAGCCACAGAGGAGGAGCTGAGAGCTGAAGTGAAAAGAAACGTCCATCGTTAAACGGGGGTGGAGGCCTCCGGGTTCAACTGTCCCCCTCTTACAATGCTATGATTGCTAGTATCACTAAGCCCTCTGTGAATAGCAAATAACCATCAGGGTGCTAACGATCCATCGTTAGGCTGATGGTCCTCCTTGATCATGTGAGCAACTGGTTTCGGCTGTCATCAGCCAACTGGTTGATCCACTGTGGGAGGGTGCTATTTATAAGACTGAGCTGAATACAGCAACTCAGACTGAAGAAGGCTTTCGGACGAAAGACGAAACTTTTGCTTCGTTTTGTTTTATTTTTTTGAATGTCCAGAGGACCAGACTTAGCTTTTTTAGATAAAATAAATAAATAAAGTATTTAAAAGTGTTACACAGATTTATACAATATTAATACATAATACAGATGGGTACATACCAGATACTGGTAGCATACTGGTTATATAACCGGTATGTATATTTTGTACCAGGCTATAGTATGAAGTGACATGTTATCCTGTACTTAACTGGTATGTACCTGGTACCTATGCAACGAAAGACTAAACATTTCTACGTTTTGTACCAGGCTATAGTATGAAGTGACATGTTATCCTGTACTTAACTGGTATGTACCTGGTACCTATGCAACGAAAGACTAAACATTTCTACGTTTTTGTTTTGTTTTTTAAATGTCCAGAGGCCAGACGTAGATTTTTAGATACATTAAAAAATCTGTAAGTTTTGTTTCTGTTTTTATCTCTTTTCAGTTATTCCCCGGTTTCTCACAAAGTCTCATATTTTGAACTGTTCTTTGAGCCAACATAGGGCCCTCAACCTTCTTACAGTGGTTGCATTAATTCTTTCTGGTCAGTTTTCCTTCACTTATGTGATTTCGGAAATTACGCATTACATCAGCTACTTCACCATTTGACCACTTTTTCTTTGCCATTCTTCTGGATCCTAGACTTGCTTGACTTTTTCTCTAGAAAACATGGAGGACACAGAAAAAAATCATGTATTTAGTATATGGGCAAGTCAACATTCATCAGAACTTTAAACAAAGTATTTATAAGATTACAGTCCGAGGGAAACTCATAAAAATCAAAATTAAAATTTTATTTTGTTACATGTTTTTCCCATGATGTAAACACATGGATTAGATGTCTTGCTCATGGAGCCCATGCAGCCCCTCAGTAAACCTTAATGTTTTGTGTGAAATATATTAGATTAGGTAAGAGTTACACTGTGGAGTTGAAAAAAACAGCTTACGAATGCATAAAAATGATCAGAAACGTGTGTCCACATGTTTAGCTAACGAACTGTGGTGAAAAAACACAGAAAAACTCTGTATTTTTTGCGTTTTTTCCAAAAATTCGCCAGCTCTAACATGTTCAACTGAAGTTGTGTATGTTTGTGTGTGTGACTGTTTTGTGGTTTTTAAGGACAGTGTTTTGTCAGGACAGTAATGAGCTGTTATCTGATTGATTGTCTGATTGTTTATAGCGTATGACTGTCCAAACAAACAACTGTCCATAAAAACCACAATACACTCCTATACACACATAATTGAACATTAAGGTTGATGAAACCACACGTAGCAAGTAATTCTGTTTAGGAACACAAGAACTAAAATGTACCTTGGTATTCGTGTTTAAAGGAAGTTGATCGTGCTTCTGGCTACCTGCGATCTCCTGACTCTGGACGTGTTCACATGACATCTGTAACAGATCATTTATACTTATATTTAGAGGAAATTCTACATTTTGATGATAGCTGCTGTCACATGTAAACCAATAAACATTACATGATTGTTTGTTTTTGGACAAAGTATCCATCTCACATAAAGGAAAGATGGATGGACAGAGTATTTACAAAACTCCTCTCATGATAGGTGGACTAAGATGAAATTAAAATTAGCTGAATGAAAGAAAACTATAAATTTAAAAACTGTGACTAATAATATTGAAGTCATACTTAACAATCCCTGCATTATTTATATAATTGATATCTATGTCATATACATACACACAAATATACATATATACATGTATATAAGCATATCATAAATGCATATTCATGTACTGTACAGTGTATATACATATATGCATATACATGTATATATATGCATATACTGTACAGATAGACATATACATGTAAATATAACATGTTCTACTAAAATTGTGTGTGTTTGTGTGTGTGACTGTTTTGTGGTTTTAATGGACAGTGGTTTGTTAGGACAGCAATACGCTATAATCAGACAATCAGATAACAGCTCATTACTGTCCTGACAAAACACTGTCCTTAGAAACCACAAAACAGTCACACACACAAACACACACAATTTCAGTTGAACATGTTATATTTACATGCCTATTACACGTATATGTAAGTGCCTATATACATGTATATGTAAGTGCCTATATACATGTATATGTAAGTGCATATATACATGAATATGTAAGTGCATATATACATGTAAATGCAAATGCATATAAAAATGTAAATGCATATATGTATATATACATAAATATGCATATATGTACATATGCATATACATGTATATATATGCATATACTGTACAGATAGACATATACATGTAAATATAACATGTTCTACTAAAATTGTGTGTGTTTGTGTGTGTGACTGTTTTGTGGTTTTTAAGGACAGTGTTTTGTCAGGACAGCAATACGCTATACTGTAATCAGACAATCAGATAACAGCTCATTACTGTCCTGACAAAACACTGTCCTTAGAAACCACAAAACAGTCACACACACAAACACACACAATTTCAGTTGAACATGTTATATTTACATGCCTATTACATGTATATATAAGTGCATATATACATGTATATGTAAGTGCATATATACATGTATATGTAAGTGCATATATACATGTATATGTAAGTGCATATATACATGTACTGTATATGCAAATGCATTTAAACATGTAAATGCATATATGTATATATACAAGAATATGCATATATGTACATATGCATAAACATATAGATGTATATATGCATAAACATGCATATACATATAATGTACAGATAGACATATACATGTAAATATAACATGTTCAACTGAAGTTGTGTGTGTTTGTGTATGTGACTGTTTTGTGGTTTTTAAGGACAGTGTTTTGTCAGGACAGTAATGAGCTGTTATCTGATTGATTGTCTGATTGTTTATAGCGTATGACTGTCCAAACAAACAACTGTCCATAAAAACCACAATACACTCCTATACACACATAATTGAACATTAAGGTTGATGAAACCACACGTAGCAAGTAATTCTGTTTAGGAACACAAGAACTAAAATGTACCTTGGTATTCGTGTTTAAAGGAAGTTGATCGTGCTTCTGGCTACCTGCGATCTCCTGACTCTGGACGTGTTCACATGACATCTGTAACAGATCAGTTATACTTATATTTAGAGGAAATTCTACATTTTGATGATAGCTGCTGTCACATGTAAACCAATAAACATTACATGATTGTTTGTTTTTGGCCAAAGTATCCATCTCACATAAAGGAAAGATGGATGGACAGAGTATTTACAAAACTCCTCTCATGATAGGTGGACTAAGATGAAATTAAAATTAGCTGAATGAAAGAAAACTATAAATTTAAAAACTGTGACTAATAATATTGAAGTCATACTTAACAATCCCTGCATTATTTATATAATTGATATCTATGTCATATACATACACACAAATATACATATATACATGTATATAAGCATATCATAAATGCATATTCATGTACTGTACAGTGTATATACATATATGCATATACATGTATATATATGCATATACTGTACAGATAGACATATACATGTAAATATAACATGTTCTACTAAAATTGTGTGTGTTTGTGTGTGTGACTGTTTTGTGGTTTTAATGGACAGTGGTTTGTTAGGACAGCAATACGCTATAATCAGACAATCAGATAACAGCTCATTACTGTCCTGACAAAACACTGTCCTTAGAAACCACAAAACAGTCACACACACAAACACACACAATTTCAGTTGAACATGTTATATTTACATGCCTATTACATGTATATGTAAGTGCCTATATACATGTATATGTAAGTGCATATATACATGAATATGTAAGTGCATATATACATGTAAATGCAAATGCATATAAAAATGTAAATGCATATATGTATATATACATAAATATGCATATATGTACATATGCATATACATGTATATATATGCATATACTGTACAGATAGACATATACATGTAAATATAACATGTTCTACTAAAATTGTGTGTGTTTGTGTGTGTGACTGTTTTGTGGTTTTTAAGGACAGTGTTTTGTCAGGACAGCAATACGCTATACAGTAATCAGACAATCAGATAACAGCTCATTACTGTCCTGACAAAACACTGTCCTTAGAAACCACAAAACAGTCACACACACAAACACACACAATTTCAGTTGAACATGTTATATTTACATGCCTATTACATGTATATATAAGTGCATATATACATGTATATGTAAGTGCATATATACATGTATATGTAAGTGCATATATACATGTACTGTATATGCAAATGCATTTAAACATGTAAATGCATATATGTATATATACAAGAATATGCATATATGTACATATGCATAAACATATAGATGTATATATGCATAAACATGCATATACATATAATGTACAGATAGACATATACATGTAAATATAACATGTTCAACTGAAGTTGTGTGTGTTTGTGTATGTGACTGTTTTGTGGTTTTTAAGGACAGTGTTTTGTCAGGACAGTAATGAGCTGTTATCTGATTGATTGTCTGATTGTTTATAGCGTATGACTGTCCAAACAAACAACTGTCCATAAAAACCACAATACACTCCTATACACACATAATTGAACATTAAGGTTGATGAAACCACACGTAGCAAGTAATTCTGTTTAGGAACACAAGAACTAAAATGTACCTTGGTATTCGTGTTTAAAGGAAGTTGATCGTGCTTCTGGCTACCTGCGATCTCCTGACTCTGGACGTGTTCACATGACATCTGTAACAGATCATTTATACTTATATTTAGAGGAAATTCTACATTTTGATGATAGCTGCTGTCACATGTAAACCAATAAACATTACATGATTGTTTGTTTTTGGCCAAAGTATCCATCTCACATAAAGGAAAGATGGATGGACAGAGTATTTACAAAACTCCTCTCATGATAGGTGGACTAAGATGAAATTAAAATTAGCTGAATGAAAGAAAACTATAAATTTAAAAACTGTGACTAATAATATTGAAGTCATACTTAACAATCCCTGCATTATTTATATAATTGATATCTATGTCATATACATACACACAAATATACATATATACATGTATATAAGCATATCATAAATGCATATTCATGTACTGTACAGTGTATATACATATATGCATATACATGTATATATATGCATATACTGTACAGATAGACATATATATGTAAATATAACATGTTCTACTAAAATTGTGTGTGTTTGTGTGTGTGACTGTTTTGTGGTTTTAATGGACAGTGGTTTGTTAGGACAGCAATACGCTATACAGCAAGTGTGCCCAACCAGTCGCTCGCGGGCGACCGGTCGCCCGCCAGCTGGTTCCCAGTTGCCCGCGAAGCTCAACCTTGCTCTAACAGCTGACGAGCCGGCTCTCAGCTGTTAACAAGGTGAAATGTCCGCTGCTAAGCTTCATTCTAACTCCGGCAGAAGTGGTGGCCGCTGCTCAGCTTCATTCTAACTCCGGCAGAAGGGGTGGAGGGAGGAATGACTATATGCCAATGCGCACCAACGCTTTCCTCAGCCCTCCCCATCTTGTATGCTCACAGACACAGTCTCGCGATGACTGACGAGACTTTAAGACAGCAGTGAGACCGCTGAAGAGTGAATGTCAGTACGCAGAAAACATGGAAGGAAAACTAGCGAAGAAGCAAACGAAAACTTACTATTTTCACACAGAATGGGAGGAGGATTATTTTTTTGTTTATTCTAATTCAAAGTCTATTTGCCTCATCTGTAATTCGAGCGTTGCCTTGCCCAAAAAGTGCAACTTGGAGCGGCATTTCAAGACGATGCACAAACGTTTTGATGCAGATTTCCCTCCTAAAAGTTCTTTACGGACTCACAAAGTGCGGGAGCTAAAACACAAGCTTGCAGCACAGCAATCGATCTTCACTCGGCCCAGCACGAAAGGTAAGGCAGCTACAATCGCCTCCTACCGTGTTAGCCGCATCCTGGCTCAACATAAGAAGTCGTTCAGTGATGGAGAAGTTATGAAAGAAGCGTTTATTGAGGCTGCAGATGCACTTTTTCACGATTTTAAAAATAAAAGTGAGATCGTAGCTGCTATTAAAGACATGCAGTTGTCCAGACAAACAGTGACACGACGATGTGAGGGAATGGCTTTTGATGTGGAGGAGCAGCTAAAAAAGAACGTGCAGCAATGTGAGTGTTTCTCTCTTCAGTTTGATGAGTCAACAGACATGGTGGACACAGCACAGCTGTGTGTTTTTATCAGAATGGCCTTTGCAGACATGAGTGCAAAAGAGGAGCTGCTCACCATCTTGCCTTTGAAGGGACACACAAGAGGAGAAGATATTTTTAATGTGTTTATGGAGTTTGTTAATAAAAGCAACTTGCCCCTCTATAAACTAATTTCTATAACAACTGATGGCGCTCCAGCAATGACCGGTCACACCAGTGGATTTGTTGCACTCTGCAAGCAGAATGATGCTTTCCCAGACATTTTGAACTATCACTGCATCATCCACCAACAGGCCCTGTGTGGGAAGATTTTAAACATGAAGGAAGTGATGGATGTTGCCATGAAAACTGTGTGCTCTATAAGGGCCAGGAGTCTGCAGAGGAGGTTGTTCCGGGCTCACTTGGAGGAGGCAGGAGCAGACCACACAGACCTGCTGCTGCACATGGACGTCAGGTGGCTAAGCAGAGGTAAATTTCTGGCCAGATTCATTGAGCTGTTGCCTGAGATCAGGGATTTTCTGAAGCTGTCAGGTCATGGTGGACATTCAAAACTCGAGGACACCCAGTGGCTTTTGGATTTAGCCTTCCTCACAGATCTCACCAGCCTGCTCAATGAACTGAATTTGGAGCTTCAGGGAAAGGACAAAAACATAATTCACATGATCAGTTCTGTGAGCACCTTCAAAAGCAGGCTGCAGCTGCTCACAAGTCGGCTGCAACGCAGGGACCTGCGAAACTTCCCACACATGGAGGCAGAGCTACAGCGCCAAGGGAAAGAGGTCACACAACTGGACAGTGCACACTATTCTAAGCAGGTTCAGAGCATCTCAGCAGAATTTGAGAGACGATTTACTGACTTTTCCTCCATCGAGCCTGTTACCAGCTACATGTGTTATCCTTTTGGAAATGTTGATGTGGATGACATTGTGTCCAAATTGGTGTCCGTGTTTCAGCTGGACAGCTCTGGTGTTGAAAATGAGGTGTTGACTCTGCAAAATGACATTGGGATCAAATCCAGAGCATCACCTGGCGTGAATGGAGAGTTCTGGAGTCTGCTGTCAGAAGAAAAGTATCCTAACATCCGAAGATGTGCTTTGAACTTAACAGCACTTTTTGGATCGACCTACCTGTGTGAGTCTGCTTTTTCACACATGAAAATCATCAAGTCCAAAACCAGATCCACAATGACTGATGATCATCTGGAGACCTGCCTGCGCCTTGCAACCACCTCATACTGCCCTGCCTATGAGACCCTGGCCTCCTCCTCTCAGTGTCAGAAGTCCCACTAAGGTAGAGACACATTTATTTTATACAGCTTGCATAAAAATTGTCTCCTATAGACTTGTCACAATGTGTCTGTATGTTGTTTTTTTATTAAATTTTAGACCAGACTAGTTAGCTAGCTAGTGTTATTTATTTATTTATTTATTTTGCAGTTTGGGTGTGCCCTTCATTTTCTGTACCTAATGTGTGTGTGTGTGTGTGTGTCTTGTCTTATAACCAGGTGGAACTCTGAATGGCCCTTTGAAGCCAGCATTCTGGACCAGTGAGGGACTGCAGCACCTGCAGATGACACACCATCCTGCTGCACAGAGCAGCTGCCTAGTTTTGATATTTAGGTTTTATTGAGGTTTGAAATTGTTGGAGATTTGTAAATCTGCACCTTTGTAACTTTTTGTAAATAGTTCAGTGTGTTAATGAGTGAGTTTTATATTGTTCAGTTCAGTTGTTTATTCGTTTCTTTAAAAAATATGGTGTGCTTTTCAAATATTGTGTTCTTTTACTTTGATAAAATACTTTAATTAAATAAAACTAGCAACACATTACGTTCTGTTTTATTTACTTTAAAGAAGTGAGGAGTAGAGAGATGAAAAATGATGTTTTTTGATACTGAGACTGGACGAGTAGCCCTCGGCAAACTGCCAACTTCAAAAGTAGCCCTTGGTTCAAAAAAGGTTGGGCACCCCTGCTATACAGTAATCAGACAATCAGATAACAGCTCATTACTGTCCTGACAAAACACTGTCCTTAGAAACCACAAAATAGTCACACACACAAACACACACAA
>JBBPBX010038159.1:5013-30545 GCA_038048925.1 Garcialebias charrua
CAGCAGTGTTCTGTGTTTATATGTTGTTAATACTGTAAAAAGTTCTAAAAACATTTTTTTTAAACAGACTCCCTGTTTTAAAAATTTTTTTTGCTGGTCCTGCAGCCAACATATCCCACCAGGACATCTCCAGATCCTCCTGCAGCCACACTGGACCTGATTTTTAATTATCTAGTGACAAATTCCTTCATTTCTCACAATTTCAGTCATGGAGTCAACAAAGGAGGATGAGATCGCTTGCCTTATGTAAAAAAGAAAAGGCCAGATCAGGGATGAAGAAGAATTTAATAGATTGGTGTTGCACCCAAAACAGTTGGTCGGCGGGCAGTTTATTGTGTGACACCGCGTGCGCAGTCGGCCCTGCGGAGGTCTGTGCGAACGGACATGCGGACCTCCACGGACAGACGTATGCGGGAGTATACTGGGGGCTTTCTTCATGACAGATATGTGGCCAAACGGCAGATGCAGGGACGAAGTGGAGACTGGTGGGTAGAAACCAGTGCAGTGACGTATACTGCAGAACGAGGGGTTTCCCAGGAGCTCTGCATCTGTATCTCATGGACTATGAAAGGTGTGTGTGAAAACTTCATATCCACAACCACATGACTGTGCGATGACTGTGCGATGACTGTTCGGCTTCAGATGGAGCATGCAGGGCCCTTTAATCGTCTACAGGAAGGCGTGTCGGAGCACAGTTGGGGGAAAAGGACTGATGTTTGCCTAATCAAACCCTCAGGGAAGGCAACCCTCCTTGATCCACTCTCAGATTTACTGCCTCCCTTATTGTTTAGTCATTTGTCACTTGTGTGGTCTCCTGTCTCTTCCTGCAGGTGTGTGTGTGCTGGCAGAGAGAGGAAAACCTGCAGACAATATGCTGAGTTTGGCCCCTGCTGCTCTCCATCCGTCCTGCTCCTTCTTGATTTCCCTCTGTAGTTTCTTGGTTTGCTGCTGTGGTCAGACTGGCACAGACAGGCGTTGTTGTGAGCAGAAGAGCTGTTGTTTTAGTTAGTGTGTGTGTGCACGCACGTGTGTGTGTGTGTGTGTGGGGCTTATTGGCTAGAATGCCAGGGTCAGTCAGGGCTTGCCCCTTTGTTTTACACACTGAGCAACACACGACGCAGCCAGAGGCTCACATGCTCTTAACAAGGCTCACAACCACCTGTAAAGCTGTAAGTACTGCACAACCTGTGGTCCATCCACTAAAAACACTATTTCATTATAGTCTGCTGTAAAAGGCCCAACTATCAGAACATTTTGACATGGGCAGAACCAGATTAGCTGATTACAGTCAGGTCCTCTGGACGGATTCCTCTTCTTGAAACATTTACTGTAGTTTTTATTCAAAAGATGTTTCAGTCTGAGGCGCTGCAACAAACTCAGTCTTATAAATAGCACCTTCTCATAGTAGATCAACCAGTTTGCTGCTGACAGCCTAAAAACAATTTGTTCACATGCAAAAGGCCGGATCTCTCTTGTAAATGATTCCCTGAGACTCAATCTAATTACCGGTAACCTGTGTAAATAAAGATTGACTGAAAAATAAAAAAGGAGGACCATCAGCCTAACGATGGATCGTTAGCACCCTGATGGTTGTTTGCTATTCAGAGGGCTGAGTGATACTAGCAATAACAGCATTGTAAGAGGGAGACAGTTGAACACGGAGGCCTCCACCTCTGTTTAATGGTGGATGGTTTCTTTTCACAAAGATGGCCTCCTTTAAGGCTGGTTTATACTTCTTGTTGCACGTCTTTTACCCCCCGTTGAGTGAGCAAAAGTTGCGCAACTTCCATCTGCACTCCCGCTGCGATCCCCCGGTGACAGCCGTCCTATACATTGCCCCCAGTCAGCACTGAGGATGCGGATTGGAGCATGTGATTGGTTCAAAGTTTGTGGGCGTTTTTTGTTTGGATGTCAATATATGGTGTATCACTCCGCTACACGCTACTCTTCCAGAAGTCGTTTTTTGTTTTTGCGTTGACATGGATAGTTTTGAAGCTAAACTCGCCTTGTGTAGATCTGGTCCTGTTCAGCGGGCGAACGTGCCAACGCCGTTCGCGTCGTCTTTCCATGTTCGCGGTCAATAACATAAGTATAAGGTCATTTTCTTCATCCTCGTCCTCCGACTCGTCATCCAACCTGAGAAGCATCTCTTTTGCCGCTTGCGCATACATTTTTTTCGTTGTGAACTGTAGAAAACTTCCTCCATCCATCAACAGTCATATAAGCTGTGCGCATGACGTATGCAGTGGGAGGGATTACTATAATGTATCCCCATGTCTGTTCCAAGTATAAACACTCAATGCGGTCGGTGACACACATGCAATTACGTCATTGCTGGGCCGCAGCCGCACGTCTTGCATGAAATATAAACAAAGCTTAACTCCTCTCTCAAACCATCGTTCCTCAGATGTGAACATCTTCATCCCTGAAAGAGTGACCTCTGACCTGGAGATGAGTGTAGACCTCAGAGTCCTGACCTGATGAAGTTGATCTTCTGTGCTGGTCCATCCTTTTGGCCAGTGGTTGTTTAGTTTCCCCGATGTAAGACTGATCACAGCCCTGACACTGAACAACATACACAATATTACTCTGTTTGTGACAGGGACTGGATCTTTGGGAATTAGTGCTTCTATTTTTCCCTCTGTATCTATTTCTAGCTTCATCTCTCCATCCTAGTCTTTGTCACATTGATGCAGAGTATCATGGTGATATATTCAAAAATTTCAAAGACCTCTGCCGTAGCCGTCTCTTACTGTTCTTTTTCTGTGAGCAGCAACACGAGCTCTACAGTCTGATCTGCTTATTTTTTGGATGCTGCAGTCACTCGTCTCTCGACCCTGTCTTCCATTTGTGTTATTCATTGTGTGGCATCGCGACATTAATGTATATTTAAGTACAGATGATCTGTAATTTTTTTTTCTTTTTTCCCCTACAGTGAGCACCTGTCCTGCGCCTTCACCTTTTTCTTACACGGTGAGAGTAATGTATGCACCAGTGTGGAGATCAACCAACACCAGCCCATCTACCATCTAACAGAGGAGCACCTCGCTCTGGCCCAGCAGGCGTCCAGTCCATTTCAAGGTGGGTCTCCACTTCATGTTCAACAGCAGCAGTGTAACATATGGTGTTTGGTTTAGGACTGGACAACATTTTCTGAAGTTGATCAGCAGATAAACAAGTGAATAACGTCACTCTTTGTGCCACTTTTATTTAATCTTCATGTGAAATGTCCAACAGTTAGGATTTGATGCTTCATTGTCTCTAAAGTCAAAGTGTTTGGATTGTTGCATGTAGCAGATGACAGAGGCCACCTTGTGGTGTATTTAGCACATCATGACGTCTTTGGAATTTCCCACTTCACCAGTGGTGGGCACAGCTTACCAAAAAGTTAGCTAACCACTACATTGCTAACAAAAAATAAAGCTTCGATAATGCTAAACTGCTAAAAAAGATAAAATAAATAAAATGAGCAGAAGCTAATGCTAAGGCACTAACTTATTATACACTGCAGTCACAGACACTGTAAGACTGTGTATAATGTGAGAACATTGTAAATGAACACAACTCAAAAAGGTTCATAAATCACAAGTGAATTGTCCATGTCCCGTTCAGAGTTGAGCTTTCAGAAATTAATCTGGTCCATCAGAACCAGAGAGGTGGAGTAGAACTCTGCTGTGCTGAAGCAGAGTGATGCATTCAGTGTGTGTCGGACGTTTCCCTCATGTCATTTACTATAATGATTTAACTCACTTTGGCAATCCTCTTTGTTCTTAACTACTTTTATCAACTAACTACAAAGTTACTGTGCGTCATCTTCAGTATGCTCTCTGTAATAAATCTGGTGTCATGTCCCAGACACAGTGTGAGCGTTGCAAAGCATGCTGTGTAGGAATTGTGTGTTCAATGTTTCTGACTGTGAAATGTTTTTTTTTTTTTCATATTTTTCTGTTCTGGTTTGATTTTACATTTACTGTATTCTAAAGTCTCTGTTGTTGGCTGTAAACTGACATCATGAGTCAGAGGCTGCGTATGTGGGGTGGGGGCACTGTGAGGGTGATGGTATCACTGGTTAACACTCTGCATAGCATAGCTGCGCTCCATGTAAATCATCCTCCTGTACGTTTTTAGTGCGGAGTACATTACTGTTTAAAAAAATAGCAAACTTGAATTTACCGTATTTAAATTTAGCAAACGCTAATTCTGCTAAAGGTTTCCAAAGTTGGCGAAAGTGCTAATCCACTAACTAAACAAATTGTTATTCTGCTATTAGCAGAACTGTACCCACCACTGCACTTCACTACAGAACCAAACAAAGCATTACTCAAATCTGACAAACCATGCGCTCCACTGGAAACTATTTGCATGTTTGTTTTGTTGTTGCTGTTGTTGTTTGTTTGTGCAGTTCCATGCACTGACACTGGCAGGAACATAGTTACAGGCAGGATACTAATTGAGTTGCTTTTGTTTGAACGTTTTATTTATGGCATGCTGTTGTCATTTACTTGTGATATGGTAGAACAGTGGTTGAAGTTGTCACTTTACAGAAAGAACGTCGACCTGGTGTGGCCTGTGTGTGTAGAGATTGCATGTATATGATGGTTTTCTCTGAATACTGTACTCCAGTTTCCTTTCACAGACCAAAAACATGCATCTTATGTTAATTAGTAACTAAATGATCACTAAGACTGAGTGAGAGAGTGAATGGTTGTCTGCCTTGTCTGTCTCTATATTCATCCTGTGGTGGACTTGAACCTGCTCAGGGTGTCCTCTGCATTTCGTACAGTAACTGATGGAGATAGCATCAGCTCCCCTGCATGAAAAAGTGGGTAAAGAAAATGAATGAATGGATATTTTCATCAAAATATTGACATCTCATTCTTTTATCAGCTAATCTTTGCCACAGTGCTTTTTCAGTCTTGCAAATGTAGGAAAACAGTAAAAAACGCATACTTATTAAAACATCCTACTGCATGTGATTTTTATTTTATTTTATTTAGGTACATATATTACTGCTGTTTTAAATATAACAATTTTGACAAAAACATGCTGTTAGCAATCATCCTAAAATATTTTTGGGTGGAAATCATCTCAAGACCCCACACTTGCTGTTTCACAACCCACAATGTGGTTCCCAGCCCATCCTTGGGAACCATATTTCTAGCAACATCCACTCGTGTTCTTTTTACTTATTTATTTATTCATTTATTTTTTTTAAATTTCAACTAATAGACTTTTTAGCAAGTTTTTTTTTTTTTTTTTTTTCAATGAAAACTATTGGCAATCTGCACAAGCTGCGTTGGCTGCTGTTGCCAAGATAATGGACGTATAATCTTCTGTCAGGCTGTCTTTCATTACAGGATGGCCAGCAGCCAGTTTGAAGAAGAGAAAAAAATCATGCAGCCAGCTCGAGCCAAACTCTGTGCAACTCAGAACTATTGGCTGCTTGAATGTCCACACACACGTCCTAATTTATTGACTCTGATATGTTCTATGTTACCTGGAAGAGAAAAGACGTGTCTGCTGTGTACGTGTTTGACTTGTACTACTGCCATGCTCTTGATGACGTGTCCAGAGAGGTTCAAAGCATCTATCTATACTCAGCCATTTTGTTTGTAATCGGTAGTTTTGTCAGCATAATTACAGGGTCGGAAGGTGCTCGGCTTGAAGTTTCATATTATCAATCCATACTTTACACAACTGAGCCTTGTGTGGAAACTTTGTTTTTAATGAATTGTTGATTTAACACATCACATGCATTAGTATAAAAATCAAAGTCAAGCATCAAAATAAAGTCCTACCAATCAAAACTGATTGGTAGGACCTGCCCTTTCTGGTTCTTAAAACATCCATCATCTTTACACGCTTCGTCCCTTTTGGGTCACGGGGGCTCGTTGGTGCCCAGATGCAGCAGTCACTGTGTGGCCTGGACAGGTCTCCAGTCCATCACAGGGACACATAGAGACAACCATTCACTCTCTCACTCACCTAGAGACAATTCAGAGTTATCAATCAGCCTAACATGCATGTTTTTGGTATGTGGGAGGAAACTGGAGTACCTGGAGAAACCCCACGCTTGCACAGAAGCCGTTTTCGCATTGGCCAGCCCTCCCCGGCTCTCCCAGCTTCTAACCCGGGTTCGGCGTATTCGCATTTACCTTTTCCGCCCGGGATCCACCCTTGTTCTGGAACCATGTCCACCGTGGTTCTATCGGGCCGAGCCCTGACGGACCCAGTTTCACGTCATGTACTGCTCACATTTGATTCGTTGTTTGCAGCTGGGGCGGGACTCATTCAAACAACCTCAGCGCGAGGGTTGAATTTCATTCAAATTTAACTACAGAAACCCCTAAAACAATTGTTAGCTGAATTAGTTTTTCTGAGTTAATTTTTTGTTAATAACTGATCACAAATCAGCTTATGTTACAACGTAAATAACAACGAAGCGCGGACCCATTTCCACCTTTCAGCGCGACTTGAATGTCATTAAACAATAACTAAAACAATAAATAATATTGTCTAACTGTTGCGCGCAGCCAGGGTTTTAAAATATAACTAATAATCTCTAACTTCTACGTGCAGCTAAAATGTTAAGAGGAGTGATTCCTATATGGGTAAGGTGGACACCTGAAAATCCAGTCTGCCCCAATAG
This sequence comes from Garcialebias charrua, assembly GCA_038048925.1. Lineage (NCBI taxonomy): Eukaryota > Metazoa > Chordata > Actinopteri > Cyprinodontiformes > Rivulidae > Garcialebias > Garcialebias charrua. The sequence goes on from JBBPBX010038159.1 coordinate 11,663, forward strand.
CTCAAAGAGTTAGTGCACTGCTGTTTTGACCGGGAGAAGCGGGTTCGCTTCCCGCCTGGGACAAAGTTATTTTACTTTTTTCTTTTTAATTCACATTTTCTTTTAAATAAAAAGGAGTCTGTTTGGTTAACAAACTCCTTTTTATTTACTCCAATAAAAAAAAAATAAAATAACTTTGTCCCAGGCGGGAAGCGAACCCGCTTCTCCCGGTCAAAACAGCAGTGCACTAACTCTTTGAGCTATTGGGGCGGACTGGATTTTCAGGTGTCCACCTTACCCATATAGGAATCACTTCTCTTAACATTTTAGCTGCACGTAGAAGTTAGAGATTATTAGTTATATTTTAAAACCCTGGCTGCGCGCAACAGTTAGACAATATTATTTATTGTTTTAGTTATTGTTTAATGACATTCAAGTCGCGCTGAAAGGCGGAAATGGGTGCGCGCTTCGTTGTTATTTACGTTGTAACATAAGCTGATTTGTGATCAGTTATTAACAAAAATTAAACTCAGAAACACTAATATATATATATCCAGCTAACAATTTTTTTTAGCGGAGTCTCCTCTCTTAAAACACGAACACTCCACCCACGTGAAGAGAGCACCCCACCCACTTCCAGAGAACTGCCCACCCACTTCAAGGCGGCTCTGCGGCAAATGCGTAATGAACGCGGGTGGCCCAGAGCCACCCAGGGGCGGCCCGGACCATTGAGGGCTGGCCAATGCGAAAACGGCTAGAGAGAACATGCAAACTCCACCCAGAAAGGCCCCAGGCCGGGGTTTCAACAGGCAACCTGCTCGCTGAGAGGCGGCAGCTCTACCACTGAGCCACCGTGCCACCCGTTCTTAAAACAACACATTTTAAATCTAAAAGGAGCCCCAGCCCAGATTGCTTCTAAGCTTTTATTTTGTGGCAAAAAAAAAACATAGAGTCTTTTAAAGACTCTGTATATTTTTTAAAGACACATACTGAGTCTTTTAAAGGAGACCACATATAGGTCTTTAAAAATTTTATGTTATGTCTGTGTGCTATCTTGACAATATTAATTCATTTTAATACACAAAATAATTCTTAGATAATTAATTATACCCTTTTTAATTCTGCCATTTTTAACTTTCGTTTTGAACGACCGGTTTCTGATACAAGTTCTGAAGTCCACGCCCTTCAACGATCTGTTTACGCCCTCTGTAACAGCCAGTATCTGTAATGTGTTGTTGTTTTAAAATTAGCTCTTTTTTTATTACTCATTTGACTTACTGTTAGTGCTAGCTTAAGATAACTTACCGAAACCCGTCTGAGCGCGCCGCAATTTGCTGCTCCTTTTAGCATGAGACCACCCGAATCCGAAGCTAATGTTAGCTTGTTCCTCTTCCGGTGTTCGCCAGCTCCGCTCGTTGCACGCAGAGATTTTGGGAGTTATCGCTGTTCCAGTCAAGACAACACAAAGTTCACCAAGTGTCTCCCGTAAATTAATCCGTAAGGAGAAGGTCCTCGCTGCTGCGAGGCTGTACAGTTGAAGCTCCGCTCCATCGCGCCAGAAGAGGGTCCCGTTGCCGCCGGTCCCTACGCCGGGGGTCTGCTCGTTTAATTTTTGCCGGCTGCGCGTTGGGAGCGATCGCAAATACACTAAAAATTGAACTAAAACATAAAAATAACAATTATACTTTATTTATAAAGCCATTTAAAAAAAACACAGCTGCAACAAAGTGCTGTACACATGAAATTAAGAACATATAAACAAAAGATGACAGGGTGTCCGCGGAGTCTTGAAAGTTATTAAAAGTTGATAAATCCATTTTGGGAAAATTAAGGGTCTTGAAAAGTATTAAAAAGTCTTAAAAGCGATTTGATGAGGTATTATTATTTTTGCTGTTATTCTAGCTTTAAATAATTTGACAGCAAAAAGTATGTATGACTAATATTTGTTTTCCTCACCGCGGAGGATTTGGAAACTGCTTCGCACAAATTTAGAGTATCAGGTTACAACAGCCTTTACATGCGCGGCTGCTTTATCTCCAAGTTGAGTCTGTGTGTTTGAGTAAGTTGCCGCGAGACCGTGAGAACAATAAGTACCGTAAATGCAAGTTTTCGGACTCCTGGTTGGAGATGCCTGATTTTCAAGAATGGCTGAGGCCTGTCACCGAGAATAACCGCGAGGCTTATTGTACATTTTGTAAAAAAAAAAAAGATGAGCGTAGCCTCGATGGGCATAAACGCTGAAGCTGAGTTATAAGAGCTGAAAAAAAAGAGAAAAGTTCTACAAGAGGTGTGCGATTCTCTGCAAAAAGATGCAGATCAGTTGGCAGAGCAGGCAGAGGGAAAGTCAGGTTCTTTAATGGCCCAACTGATCACCAAGTCCAATGTCTTGAGAAGGAGACGTAAAGAAAAACTCAGTGAGCTGGTGCAAACTTAGCCTGGTTAAAACCAGACCCTTGTCCTTCACTTCGCTGCGTACTAGGGTCTGGACTTTCTCCATAGAGAACCGATTCTTGCTGGAGGCGTGGCCTCTGCTGAGGAACAAAACCATTGGATCTTAGAAAAATTTTGAACAGGGAAAAGCATTCTGCTCCCTCCCCCTCAGAGCCATATATGGCTGCTCCCCCGTGGTCTGTTGAACTTGACATCTGCTCCGCCTCCTGCTGAATTTTCTCTCGCTGCAGCCTGCCGCTGCATATTCTGTGTTTATATGTTAATAAAACGTTCTAATAAAATTTAATAAAACCATAGAGCTCTGGTCCAGCACACCAAAAGACCAGAAAATCTGATGGGACTCGGGCAGCAACGTAAAACCCTAGTTTAATTCTCTCGTGACAACCTGAGGCATTTCCTCATAGCGGAGGGAGAGGAGGGAGCGATCACTTGACTTTTGGCCAAAAAAACAAAAGAAAACTCCAGATAAGGGATTAAGAAGGGGAAATTAATACATTTGTGTCACATATAAAACAGTCCTGCATCGCTTTGAATGAGAACATGCGGCTGCTCGCTGGCTGCGCGCTGGGACAGGTGGGGGCGTGGGTTAGGGGCCAAAAACTCTGCCCCTTCTGTTCTCTGATTGGTCCGGTCAAAAATCTACCGGAGAAATCGTTGTCTATGGGAGAAGTCCCAGACTGAGCAGTGAAGGGAAATGAGAATTGAGCGGAGCTGTGCAGGAAGGCGAGGGCCAGGCTAGTGCAAACTGAAGAGTTGCTGGAAGCAAAGCAACTGCACTGAGGCACATGTAATGATTACTGTGTTTATTTCTTATTCGCCATTGTTCAACCAAGTTACTTTAAAATAGCTACAAGTCTTGTTGTAACCTAAGCTATATTTTCTTAAACCTAGTCGTGGTTCAGTTTCTTCTTTTGAACTTTTTTCTTTCCGTTGTATCTCAGTTCTGTTGTAGGTTTGAGATTCACAGATTTATTTGAAAACAACAGCAGTTTTGTAAATCAAAGATGTGTTGCTTGATAAAACAAAGTGACGATAAGGTCTTGAATTTATTTTGGAAGGTCTTTAAAAAGTCTTGAAAAGGTATTGAAATTAACTTCATTATTTTTGCATATACCCTGGATGAGATGAAATCATGAAAAACAACAGTCATGTGTTTAATACAGAAATGGGTTGAGCCTAACCAGGGGTTGCTAGGTGAGGGGCTGGACTCATGTTGTAGTGGGTTGTCCTTTCGCTTGTGACGTCACATGCGAGCGTATTTTAAAACGAACCATTTGTATCACAGTAAAATAAATTTACTAGAGTAAATAAACCACTGGGTGCATTTTTTTGGCACAAGGACTGTTTTTTTATGAAGTAAATACCCAAAGTTGAGTAAAAAAAAACATTAAAAAGTGAATTTTGCAAGTGTGGTCCCCTTTAAAGACTCGGTATGAGTCTTTCTGTTCAGTGCCCTCAGATGCCTCCTGTTGAGACTTGGTGCTATATAAATAAACTGAATTAAATTAATTATCTTTACTCGCATGAAAACGATGCACTCAGAGAAGTTCAGTAAAACTGATGAAATATGTTTTATTTTCCAACAATTTAAACTCACGAGCATGAAATGTCACAAAGACGACACTGAAGACATGAACAAAAACGCTCCGCAACAATGGAGGTCAGAAAGGTTGGAAGGTGAGAGATCAAGAAAGTTGATGGTGTTTTTGCAACAGCTGAGTGTGTTTGATGTATGAAGCTCCACCTTCTGTCTCCAGCCGTCCAAAGTAAATTGTTATTGTGAGCAGATGGGAGCTGGTGCTTTGCCTAAGAACACATCACACAGGTTATTGTCATAGCTCATGGAACAGATAAATACCTCTTCAAATGATTTTTCTGATACAGTTGTGGTTCAGTTTAGTTTGCATTTTGTTACGATTTAAGAGTTGAATATCTGAAAATGGTGTGACTTCTCTAAATATCTACAGGCTGAGGATTCTGTTAGAAACTGTCTTTTTGTGTTAAGTTGCTTTTTGTTAACGTGGTGATGGAGCTCACTGGCACTGTACATAGAAACAAAAACAAGAAAAGGCACATTATGTTGTCTACACCTGTGAGCAAATCCTCTGACCTTTTTAGTATTAAAAGTGACAAAAGGTGAAACGTACACTTTGTCACTTTACCTGAAAAAGAAAAACTCAGATCTGGGAATAAACTTACGTTCAACTTTATTCTGATTGCAATTTTGAAAACCAGTAGGATTTGCTAGTTGTTTTGCTCAGGAACAATACTAACCAGGGCTGGGTGATATTAAAATAAATTATTGGAGTGTGCAATATTATTTAGATGACCATATCATATCATGGGCAGCACGGTGGCACAACTGGTAGAGCTGCTGCCTCTCAGCGAGAAGGTTGCCGGTTCAAATCCCGGTCCGGGGCCTTTCTGGGTGGAGTTTGCATGTTCTCCCCGTGCATGCGTGGGTTTCCTCCGGGTACTCCGGTTTCCTCCCACAGACCAAAAAACATGCTTGTTAGGCTGATTGGTGACTCTAAATTGACCCTAGGTGTGAGTGTGAGAGTGGATGGTTGTTTGGTGTGAGTGAGACAGGTCCCTCTTGTAAATGAGTCCCCGTGACTCAACGAGGCTAGCCTGTATAAATAAAGGTTGAATGAATGAATGAATATCAGCTGTGGATAAACCTACAATTTCCCCACGTTCTCTTCTGTCATCATTATCGCTATATTTAATTCTGGTGTGAGCATCAAGTCCAGGGAGGGTTCACTGGATTCACCACACATTACAGTGGGAGAGGGATTTTCTAACAGAGAACTCAGAAAATCTGAATTTTGAGTTAAGTGGAACATGTTTTAAATCTTTACTACAAACCATTCAAACTTAGCTACTGTATGTTGAAGTCATGGAGCCTGGACAGCTGACGTCACTGACTCTAAATATACAGGAGCTGAATGCATTGCATCGATTCTGCAACTCAAAATTAAATATTGTAAAATTTAAACATTAATGCACTGTTTATTGTTTAGAGCCTATCAGACCTGGTAATTCTGAATATGAATGTTTTTACACGTCAGCACAAACTCATATTAATGGTGCACAAAATAAACTTAAATCTCTAATCTTGGCTTGGAAGTTCTTTTTTTTTACAGAACTTCATTTTTTATTATGTGCATATAATTTAATAATTTCATATTTCAAGCTTAGGAGACGCCATCTGCCTCTATATCCCACCACCCCCTGTAGTAACAGTGATCACCTTCTGTGTTCACAACAATAATTCCTGCTGCCAACCCCTTCACTGTCTCTGGAGTCCAGTGAAAGACGAGGCTTTGGACGAAACAAGATAATTATTGTAGCTTGACATATGGATTTTTACGAGAATATTATTGGATTTTGTCGGTGATTTAGGTAATTATCTTTCTCCTCCAACATCAGTTAATAAATAGTAATTGTTTTATTAGTCACACACGCATCGTTTTTCATATAGTCAAACAGAGGTGGCTTTATTTTACATTTTCTTCTTTTTGCTCGTCCTAACATTGAGTTATTAAAATAGTTAAATGCTTTATTTGATTAACAGAAACACCCTCAAGCATTCATGACATTTTCTGGGAGCGCAGACTCACCCAGATGAACTCAACTTGGGCGTCTATAATATTCATGTTTTATGATCAGCATGCTCTGAGTGTGGCGTGCGTCGGTGGGCAGGTGAGGGTTTCCTCTGCCGCACTGCGTCTCCTCCTGGCTGACCAAGCGTAGCGTTGAGGAAGGGCTGACATCCACTACTTTTTATCCATCAACACCCCCTCAACCCCATCCCGTACTCCTGCTTGCCTCTGCCAAGCTTGGTTTACTGTGCGGCAGAGCGCTCCGGCACGCAGATCTCTCCAGGATGTGACCTCATAAAAGAGCACAGAGTGAATGTAATGAACTCTCAGCCCATTACACTGATATGAGCACATTTGACATGTCTTCAGGGAGCCAGCGATAGATTCTTGGCCAAAGGAGAGGAGGACTGAAGGGAGGGTTGAGGAGAAGGAAACATGTCCAAAATATCATTTGGGTTTTTCAAAAACAAGAATCAGATTCTAAGTGCAGGAAGTAAAGGAGAAAAGCATCAGGTTAAATTTTAAACTGTTAAAATGATCACCTACAGTTTTATCTTACTTTACACAGGATGAGGAACCTCTCTGCTGAAACGGGACAGTTCATAGGTGCACTGTGCTGTGGAGCAATCAGAACTCAGTAGCTATGTTTACATGGACATAAGTAATCGGATCAAACGGCCGATCGGAACAAAAGCGCGTCATGTAAACGCCCCGTTCGGGTTATTTTTTGTGTATTCGGCGTGATCCGACCTAATTTGTGATCGGATCGAAACGGGTGGTTTACGCCGATCAGTAACCCGATCGGTGTGCATGTAAACACTTAATCTGTTCCTTTTATCAGACTGTGGAAAACTGTCCTGACTGCGCATGTGCGCTGCGTACCCCTCCCCTACGTGTTTCCTTTTCCAGCGCTCTCATACTGCGAATAAAAAAGACTAAAAGCATGCGTTGCTTGCCTGTAGCTCAATCAGGGAGTGCAGTAGTGCAGTAACAACTCCATCCCCGTCATTACAATCTGGTGCGGGTCCATTTTTGGCGCGTCTGTTTACTTTCGTCCTAGCCTGGTTAAAACCAGACCCTTGTCCTTTACTTCGCTTCAGACAAGGGTCTGGACTTTCTCCATTGACAACCAATTCTTGCTGGAGGCGTGGCCTCTGCTGATGGCTGCTCCCCCGTGGTCTGCTGAACTTGACTTCAGCTCCGCCTCCTGCTGAATTTTCTCTCGCTCCGTTGCATTCTGTGTTTATATGTTAATAAAACGTCCTAATAAAATAAAACCATGGATCGCTGGTCCAACACACCAGAAGACCAGGAAATCTGATGGGACTCGGGCAGCAACTTAAAACCCGAGTTTAAATCTCTCGTGACAACCTGAGGCATTTCCTTTCACTCAGCGGAGGGAAGGAGGAGGAGGAGGAGGAGGAGGGAGCGATGATCACTTACTTTTGGCAAAAAAAAGAAAAGAAAACTCCAGATAAGGGATTAAGAAGGGGAAATTAATAAATTTGTGTCACATATAAAACAGTCCTGCATCGCTTTGAATGAGAACATGCGAATGCTCGTTGGCTGCGCGCTCCCCCGTGGTCTTCTGAACTTGACTTCAGCTCCGCCTCCTGCTGATTTTTCTCTCGCTGCCTTTGGATATTCTGTGTTTATATGTTAATAAAACGTCCTAATAAAATAAAACCATGGAGCGCTGGTCCAACACACCAGAAGACCAGGAAATCTGATGGGACTCGGGCAGCAACGTAAAACCTGACTTTAATTCTCTCGTGACAACCTGAGGCATTTCCTTGTTCATTTCACTCAGCGGAGGGTGAGGAGGAGGAGAAGGAGGAGGGAGCGATTACTTGACTTTTGGGAAAAAAAACAAAAGAAAACTCCAGATAAGGGATTAAGAAGGGGAAATTAATAAATTTGTGTCACATATAAAACAGTCCTGCATCGCTTTGCATCGCTTTGAATGAGAACATGCGGCTGCTCGCTGGCTGCGCTGGGACAGGTGGGGGCGTGGGTTAGGGGCCAAAAACTCCGCCCCTTCTGTTCTCTGATTGGTCCGGTCAAAAATCTACCGGAGAAATCATTGTCTATGAGAGAAGTCCCAGACTGTGCAGTGAAGGGAAATGAGAATTGAGCGGAGCTGTGCAGGAAGGCGAGGGCCAGGCTACTTTCGTCCCGGAAGTAACTTCTTCTTCTGTGGTTTTCACGAAAGTAACTTCCTCTTCAGTGTTTTTTTTTAAGGGGAGTGTACCACTCTGCGCATGTCTGTTCTTCTGGTCAGAATAAAAGCCTGCTGCATGTAAACGCTCGTCTTGAACGGATTGTGCCCATGTAAACAGTACTATCTAATTATGCAATCAGAGCACATTTCAATCCTGTCACAGAATTTTGCCCATGTAAACATAGCTAGTGTAACATAATGTGTTCTATCGTTGTTTCGAAACATACTTTTTACTTTTTTACACCTTGAACACCTCTTTTGACTGTAAAATATTGTATTTCCCAAAATTAGACTTTTATTGGTAAAACTCATCAGTGCTCCCAATCTTGGTGTCATTTTCTTCCACCGCTTCTCCTCCAACCACAGCCTTTAAATATCCATAAAAGTCTGATCTCTCAATCAAAATCAAATGTCAAAACAGAACCTATCTACATCTTCTTGGTCAAAGTTGGAGTTGTCCAGATTTCACTCCTGGTTCATTTGGTTATAAGCGTGTTACCATGGTAACAGCATATGTTTTTAAGTATCGCTGTGCCTCTGGAGTACCGTACCTACTTTATCAGGAACACAACAGAAGAGCAGCTGGTGCTTTTTTCCCCCAATAGCAAAGCAAGTACAAGTAGTCTGGATAATAACTAAAGTTTTTAACTAGCGTATTGTAGTTTTATGCTACCGTACACATCGTCTGACTGGTTTTCCACGTGGAAACAAGACATGACGGTGTAAGAATTGCTCGTGTTTTACTTAGAAAGTGAAAGCGTGAAGCATTTTGCTCTCATCTTTCAGGAACAATAAAGTAGCTGACACCAATCATAGCAATAGGACTACCCACCTAACACTGAGTACCTTCCTTTTTTATCGTACGCCCGTCGAAAGACTGCCAAATTATGGTGTAGTCTGCGTACCTGGGTACATAAACTTTCTCTTTCCTGGGCCAGAACTTTTGATCCACTCAAGATAATTTAACAAACTTGATACACATTTTTACTACTATACAGTAAATTCTGTACACTTTTCATCACCCCAGTTTTAAGGTCAAGGTTACAAATCCAGGTCATACAAGATCTTTCCTTGTCAGGACCTTTGCTATAGATTGCTGTATTGCTGTAAGAGAGTTCGTCAACGGGCGTACAATGTGCAGAATACGGTACTTTGTTGACCATTTAAACACTCTGACCTGTCAATGCGTGAACTCCACAAGATTGCTGAAAGTTTCGTTGTGTCCCTCCATTGCACATCCTTTAAGGATGGGAAGGTTTTTTTTGGTGTGCATTTCTCTTTAAAACAATTACCGTAGTAACAATTAGTTTAACATCTGGACTATTTGGAGGCTAAGTTAACACAAAATGTATTTCTGTATTCTCAAACCATTATTGCTTCAAGGCTGGGCACATTAGCTGTGTTTCCATCCATTTTCATTTCGAATTTTGAGCTAATTTTTTAAATCTCGCAAATATGTAAATACAAATTAATGCGAAGCAGAAGTGTTTCCATCTACTGGCTTGTAGCGCATCTACCAAGCCACGCACAGCGTCATTACGTCAGACGTCAGCGTGATTACGTCAGACGTCAGCACTGCGCATGTCTACAGTAAACAGGAAGTAGCGGTCAGTGTTGCCAGGTGTACGATAATTATCGTATTTGTACGATAATTTTACCCTCTGTACGATGTACGATCAATAATCCCGAAAAAGGCCAAAAATACGATAATTTGGCCATTCCTTGAATGTGTAGTTGTGATCGGTTTCCATCAGCCTGCCGCAACGGTCTGTCTGAGTTTTTTTGTGAACCCTGAATGCATCTTGAAATTCCAGCCAATCGTGCTTTTCTAAATGTGACCTAAGAGTGACGTATGTGCAGAACAACGACCATGATTGGCTGAATAGCCCGCTGCGCCCGCCCCATGAGTTAGAGAAGAAGAAAAAGCAGAGCCGACGTCTCGTGTGACACCGGTCTGGAAGAAGAAGTGATGAAAATGAGAGAACATTTATATAAAGTTAAATGTTAAATGATAATTAAGAAATATATTAAGAAAATATGGCAGGAAACCTGGGACATTTCTGATACAGGAAGACATTTACACAACAAAAAAGGTAGGATATACAAGAAAGCAGGAAGAAACAGGAACTTACTCGCATTAGAACAGGACACACAGACCTTAATAAATCTCTTAAAATAATTGGAAAGCTTGCAACAGGACTTTTTTGTGACATGTGCACCAGCAATCTCCCTGAAACGGTTCAACATGTCTTTATGGGATGTCCAAGGTATGAAACAGAAAGAATGCATTAACAAAAATAAATAAATAAAATTAATATTAAATTTACAATTAGGGATGTTTTTAGTAGTGATATCAGTAAAGCTAAATATCAAGTTATTATTTCCTTGAAAATACAAACTTAATAGACAGAATTTAGTTGAGTTATTAAATTAAAACCGCCATGAAACAAAACAAGAAATGCGGGGGGGCGGGCTCATTAGTTGCCACCAGACATTAATACGTATTATTGTCTATGGTTCCCACCCGTACTGATGCCACAACGCTGTGAGTGCCTGTTAGACGCAATTCAACAACAGAGTGACTATAGTGCATACTTGTTATTTTGGTTTTGACGGGTGTACGATAATTTCCCTCAAAATACGATAATTTTAGGGCTCTAGTACGATAATCCTACATTTCTCACCTGGCAACACTGGTAGCGGTTGAAAACAGAACCCGGCCACACATCTCGTCAAAATGGAGAGAATATTTCAGGTATGTGTTGCTATCGGGCAAGTTGTATTTATTCTGTCATGCAAACTAGTTTTAGCGATGTTACATGTTGTCCGGAGCGGAAACAGCTGAACGTCACGTGACGTGAATGTTCGCTACGGCAGAACCGAGTCGGCAAATCTGTTTCCATCTGTCGTTGTGCGCATCTGCTCATTTTCGAAGATCCCAAAAACCACCTCAAGCGAGCGTATAAACTTTTTGGCGAATTTGAGGAAGTAAATACGGATTTTGCCGTTTCCATTAAGCTTTTCTGCTGCGATACTTCTTCAAAATGCGCATCTAGAAACCTTGATGGAAACACGGCTATTGTCTGGCTAAATGTCTTCTGCCAACAAGGGATGTACTTAGTGTATAGCTGTGTAGTACTACTTGTCAATGCAGCATCAAAATGAATGGCAGGACTCGAGATTTCCCAGCAGAACATTATTACACAAACCATCACTGTGCCTGCAGGCCACTGAAATCATTTGGAATGTTTAATGTTAGTATTTTTGTTAACCACTACCATATTGAGATCATTACTATATGTGGCTGCTGAGAAACATGCATAGGAATACAATTAGGTATAGCTTAATGAAAGTCCTGAGGAATAAAGCTTTGGGGATTTTGTGAGAAATTGCTTCCATCACTAAGGTCAGTGCTTTTTGCCTTCATTGTCCAAACTATTTTCGTTTCCATTGTCCCCTACCATTTCCCTCCTTAGGAAGCCTTTTTTTTTTTTCCCCACCGCAACCCAGCCATTGGATCAATACCTGGGGACACAGCCCATCCAGTGTGGTAATGACATACTAGAAAGGCAGAGGAGAGAGGAACATTAACAAATGCTCACTCGCACACCCACCCAGACAGTCAGTTTGTTGAGCCATTACACCCCTTCTCAATAACTCGCTGCATGATAAACACTGGGAAAGATGAAGCATCGTGTGTACCAGATGAATGCATGTCGCTAGCTGAAATGTTGATGGCTTCTGTGCTCACACGTATGCATTATGCATCATCTTTAATGGAACAATCTGCATTGGCTGATGGATTCCATAAGCAGGGTGATTGGTTCTCTGTATGACTGATGATCTGTTGAAAGTCTTGTGTTTTTACCAATAAGTGCATTTTTTAAAAGCATCTGTTAATGGGCTTTGACAGGCTGCTGCTATTCAGTAACTGCTGTATGAAAAATGTCAAACTCATGCTTATTTTGCTGGGACTGACAATAAAATAAACATTTGTAAGAAGAAAAAATATATTCAAGATGAGAGGAATATGATAATTACCATATACTGTATGGGTAAAGGTAACAAGGTGGGAAATATAAAAGCTAGCCAAAGCTGTTTTGGCCAAACAAGGAAGATCATATAAATGAAAGTGTAAAGGGAGGTAATAAAAAAGGAAAAGGTTTAACTAAACAAAGGAAGAGAGGATATTATTACACCGGTGGAAGACGATATAAGAAATGATGAAATGTGTTGAAGCACGGGCGACCCCCCGTGACCCAAAATGGAAGAAACTGGTAAAGACAATGGATGGATGGATGAAATGTGTTGATCTTTTTTAAGTTTTCTGTCGTCTTCACTTTTTTTCCTCCTGACCAGTGATCCTGAGTCCATTTGGCTTAAATGGGACGCTAACTGGCCAATCATTCAAGATGTCAGATCCTCCCACACAGAAACTGATTGAGGAGTGGAACCAGTTTTATCCCATCAGCCCCCGTGCCAAGGGGGGTGTTTCTGAAGACAAGGCTGAGGACATGGACTGGGAGGATGACTCTCTGGCCTCTGTTGAGGTCCTCGTTGGTCAGTTGTTTTTATTTTTAATTCTCCTCATTATAAAATCTTTAGTTTGGTCAAATTAAGGTTTTCTTTTTGTGTTTATTTTTTCCGACACACCCTGTGTTTGGTTTTGTGTAGGTGGTGTGCGAATGATCTACCCAGCCTGCCTGGTCCTGGTACCCCAGTCTGATACCCCTGTCTTGGCCCCTGTGGGGTCCTCCCACTGCACTGCCGTCTGCTCGGGTGGCCACCAAGTGCCTGCTTCCCAGCGAGAGCCTGCCATGTCTTTGGTGACCCTCACCCCTCCCACGTCACCTGAGGAGGCGCACACAGGTAGTGGTTCAGTCAGGGTGCAAATCCAGATGTCTGCAGTCGTGTTTCAAGTTGAGCTGTTCGGTGGAGGTGGGCCAGAGAATCAGACTTTGACCTGTCCATCATACTGAAAATGTTAACTCTTCTCACTCTGTAGTGGACACTCACTCGGCCCAGAAGTGGGTAAAGATCCCTTCATCATGTGACACGTTCAGCGTGGACAGAACAAGTCACCACGGAGGAAAGATTCCACGCCGGCTGGCCACTCAGGTGGTGGAGCATGTCTGGCAAGAGTGCAATATCAACCGAGCCCAGAACAAGTAAGTCCGTCTCTGTGGCTTTAAAGTGGCACGGATTGCTTCACTAAACTACAGTATAAATATAGAAAGTGCTAAAAACTATATTTTTTCTACATTTATGTTGTAGAAGTATAAAGATAAATATAAAAAGCCCTGTACACCCGATGCTCTTATTTTGTACTGACTTTTATCATCCAGTTTCAGCAGTTAAAATGTTTTTCTGTTGTGCACCTAAAAAAAACTGCTTTAATGCAGATGTCCGTTGCAGATTACTGCATGATAAAAGCAGACATTCTGAAAGAGTATTCCTGGGTAAATGAGGGCTGGTATGTAATTATTTTGGAAGTAAATAATACCCATTTATCTGCTTTGACATGATACTGGGTGTCAGGGGTTTGTTTTATACAAAATGAGCAGGCAACAGCCAGCAGCTAAAGTAGGTGTTGCTGCTCATTTGTGTCAAGCATAACATTGATACGCTCAAATGATCGTTCTCTTCTTGATCAGGAAGGGCTGTGTTGATAAGCTGTCTGTTTTTGTTTTTAGATGGTGATGTAGTAAATCAGAGCAGCATTTTTTACACTGTTCTGTTTGAACAGCTTTTGTTAATCAGTTTTGTGTTGCTCAAACGATTGACTTGTTAAACAACCCTCCTTTTTTGGATGCTATTAACCGTCATAATACCTGCAGTTTTTTCATTCATTCATTCATTCAACCTTTATTTAGACAGGTTAATTCCATTGAGACTCGGGGGCTCATTTAATAGAGAGACCTGATTTTAACAGAGTGATGATGACAACAGTGAATAACAACGACAACGATAGACAGTCACAAAAGAAGCATACACAATTTAAATCTCTCTTTTTTTTTTTACAAATTAAAATAAGATAGCAACCAAAAGGACAGTCAAAAGGAAAAGTAGCAAACAGGGGGAAAGAAAAAAAAACTGCTAGATTATAAGGCAATTTGGAAAACTAAAACCAGGAACATGTCTGCATTGGTTTTTACCAGGAGCTTAACAGATGTTTGAAGCCACTTAGAGAGGTCAAGGTCGAGAGCTTCAGATATTGTTGTAAGATATTCCATGAAGCAGGAGCGGAGTAGGAGAAGACCTTTTTGCCAAGTTCAGTCCTCACTGAGGGAACACTGCAGGTAATCATGTCCTGAGAGCGCACGCTGTAGCTGCACTCACGCAGAGACATGTAGGAGGAGATGTATGAAGGCAGCAGACCAAGAAGTGATTTAAAGATGAAAATGTACCAGTGGAAGAGTCTGTGTGAGGTTAATGATGTCCAGTTAACCAGTGAATACAGGGTGCAGTGGTGGGTACGATAATCACAACCAGTTATGAATCTTAGTGCACCATGATAGACAACATCCAACATCCGCAGGGTGCTTGTAGGAGCATTCATGTAGAGAATGTCACCGTAATCAATGGAGGGAAGGAAAGTCACAGTTACAAGGCTTTTACTAGCATTCAGAGTTAGACATGATCTGTTTCTGAAAAAGAAACCCAGTTTAACTTTCAGTTTCTTTACCAAGTTTTCCACATGAGGGTTAAAAGAGAGATGCGAATCGACCATCCATCCATCCATCCATCCATTTTCGTCCGCTTATCCGGGGTCGGGTCGCGGGGGTAGCAGCCTAAGTAGGGAGGCCCAGACTTCCCTCTCCCCAGCCACATGGAGCAGCTCCTCTGGGGGAATCCCAAGGCGTTCCCAGGCCAGCCGAGAAACATAGTCCCTCCAGCGTGTCCTGGGTCTTCCTCTGGGTCTCCTCCCGGTGGGACATGCCCGGAACACCTCACCAGGGAGGCGTCCAGGAGGCATCCTAACCAGATGCCCGAGCCACCTCAACTGGCTCCTCTCGATGTGGAGAAGCAGCGGCTCTACTCCGAGTCCCTCCCGGATGACTGAGCTTCTCACCCTATCTCTAAGGGAGAGTCCAGACACCCTGCGGAGAAAACTCATTTCAGCCGCTTGTATCCGAGATCTCGTTCTTTCGGTCACAACCCAAAGCTCATGACCATAGATGAGGGTGGGAACGTAGATCGATCGGTAAATTGAGAGCTTTGCCTTTTGACTCAGCTCATTGAGAGATAAAAGTTACACAGGTAAAACTAAAGAAATCTTGCCTGTGTTGTACTCATTAGGGCAGGGTTATGCAAGTAAACTGCTCAGGGGGCCACAGTTACTGCAGCTCAGGCATCCAGCAAATAAAAATATGTAAACTAATTATTACATGATCTGTTACCTTTTAAATTATTATTGTTTTTTGTTGTTGTTGCCAGTGATGGGAATAACGGAGTTACAAATAAACGGCGTTACAAACGGAGTTATTTTTTTCATTAACGGGTAAAGTCTATCGTTACAACGCCGTTACCGTTACAAACACTAAATGGGGATACGTTATTTTGTCTTCCGCGCGCTGGCTCTCGTAAGCTGCTTGTTTACTTTTTCCCCCCTTGGTGAGGGAGGGTGGAGGGGAGGGAGCAGAGCAGAGTGGAGGGAGGGGCGAAACAATAAGGATGATGCTGATTGGCTAAGGTAGAGTGTCAGGTAGAGGTCAGCCAATCAGAAGTTTTGTTGTTCAGCTCACACACGCTGCATCTTCAAACTGAAAAGTTAGAAGTCCTGCAGCAGTGGCGAGTCTGGAGGGAAAGTTGGCGTTTTCAAATTGGAAATACAGAAACTACTTTACTCTCCTTGAGGTAAAAGGCAAGAACGTGCATGTGAAGTGTACATTATGTCCCGGAGCGAAGTGTTTGTCTACGTCCTGTCGTAATCTGATCTGATGAAGCATCTCTCACAACTGCTCAGGTAATTCAGATTTTCAGTACTGTTTTAAAAGTACTTCATATTGTTAAAATGGTTCTTTTGTTTTTAAGAAAATACTTGAAGAACCAGTTGTGTGAGGGTTTGATTTTATTTTACACTACAAAGCACTTATTTTAACTGTTTACTTTTATTTCTAAGAAAACACTTGAACAGTACAGGGTGTGCATAGAGCTGAAAACACAATTGTTATATTATTTTGTTAACCTGTATTTTGTAATGAAGAAAAAACTTGAAGTATAGTATGTCAACCAGTCATGTTCTGTTGAGGTGCTGTAAGCATTTCTACTTAAAATTCGTAGATATATCTAAACTTAAACCAACCAAACAAACAATAGTTACTTTCCCTGGTAACTAATTACTTTTATAGGTGAGTAATTCAGTTACTAACTCAGTTACTTTTTGGGAGAAGTAACTAGTAACTATAATTAATTACTTTTTTAAAGTAACATTCCCAACACTGGTTGTTGCAATGAATTGCAATAAAGAGAAACCCAAACCCAGAACCCCACAAAAAATCAAAATAAAAAAATACATATTTTTAATTAACTTATTGGTGGGCCGGACTGAAGCCACCTGTGGGCTGGAAGTTGCCCGCAGGCCTCCAGTTGAATAGCCCTGCGTTAGGGGGTTTACTGCATAAGAATGCATCAACATCAAAGCACCCTTATTACCATTCCTTCCACTTCCGTCATGATTTCAAGAATTCAGATTTTTATTTTAATAGAGCTTTTCTTTTGTACAGTGGCTGTTTTTCTGAGGCTTACTTTCTAGTCTGTGTTTCTGTCTGACTGTGTTTATTAGAGGAATTTCAGGGAGTGAGAGCCAGATGTGTAATGTCTGTTCCCCTGGCAGCATCTTTAACTTTTGACATGATCTAGGTTCTCTTTACACTTCTTATACACCTAAACATCAGCATGTTGTCACTTTAGATTATTATAAACGTTCGTCTCAAATTACTTTTGGACTTTAAAAAAAAGAAAACTGATGAATGTTTGAATTTCAGCGAGTGTCTGCTTTGGCACGTCTCAGATTTTCTTCAGAATTTTCCAGAACCAAGTCTGTTCTGAGACTGAAGGTCTGAAGTTCTTTATAGCACCTGTATACGTCATTTCATTGATTTTCTAGTTTTAAAATAGTCAGACAGTTCGATTCCAACTTAAATGGAGACAAAGTTGCCAAATACGGTAATTAAAATGATATGGTGTGCAGTTTTGTCCTGTGGTTTATTGTATAACTCGACAACAGTGAATCTGACACATTTGGAGCACCCTGGGACGTGTTACCCTTTGACCAAGAACAGAACGTCAGCTATAGTTAGATTTTGGCTTGTCAGCCAAATATTGTTGCTTTAAGGATGTTGATGAAACCATCCGCACTACAGAGCTTTTACTAAAAGCAACTGGGTACCAAAAGTAGCCAAGGTTGCACACTTGAAGGGTTCTCTATGCTTTTCCTTGAAGGCACACAAGGAAAGAGGTGGAATTTTACTTCAATGTCGTGTTTTTCCCCCTCCTTCTCTAGGCGGAAGTTTTCAGCTACGACCAATGGTACCTGTGAGGAGGAGATGACCGAGAAATCAGAAGCTTGGGATTTTGTGGTGCCTTCGCAGAAGTCTTACTGCAGCTGTTCCAGGTCAGTCCCTTGCACTGTTGATGTCCCACATGTGCAGAAATTCCTCCCAGGTGTTTCAAAGAGGTTACACAGAAACTGTAAGGCTTTAAACACTGGCAGAGGGAGGTCACTGTCAGCAAAATACCTGCCAGTTTCATCCAGGTTGAGGCTTTGACATATTTTTCCATGTACAGTATCACTGTTTCATGTAAGGGACAACCATGGAGCGCTGAAACCTCTGCAGAGTTGTCTTCTGTAGGTTAGACATTTTATTGCCACAAGGATGAGAATGATTTGAATGAATGAATGAGTAAAACAATGGTTTAGTCGGACTTCTGATGAGCTGCTGGGATTAGTCTGTGTTGCATGTTTCTAATGCAAACAAAAATGGCTTTGTCTTGCTGTTTACATAGACTTGTTATTAAAATCTGAACAATTAACTTGTGGACATTCTCTGCCGTGTGTGTTAATATTCTCTATCCACCTTATTCCTAGCCCCCATGCTGCCTTGCGTGAATTGTGGTTGCAACTTCCGGCGCAGAACCAGTACACTATTTGTTTTTGTGTGAACAGTCCGAGCTAATGTAGTTTCTCCAAGTATTGTGGATTTAATGTAAACATGTAGGAACACCACCTGTCAGAGTTCAAACAGAACAATATATTGATACTGCTGCCTGCTGAGGACGAGGGATGGAGGACGAGCTGACGTGGCTGCAGGTACATCTATGAGGGGCCAAGATGGTGTAGAGGCAGGGCTTCCGACTTTGGACCCGAAAGACCCAGGTTCGAACCCTGGCCACTACACACCTTGGGGTGTCTATGAGTGCACACCTATTTCCCCAGCTCCCCGGGCGCTTTCTATGGCTGCTCACTGCACCACTTGGTGGTGGTTGGGTTAAATGCAGAGCCGAATTTCGTCTTGTATGGGAAACATACACAGATGACAAAAATGTGACATTTATTTATTTATTTATTTATATTTAGCTACTTCATTTGGTTCTTCCAACTGTGAAGCAATGAACAACTTGAAAA
>JBBPBX010038160.1:0-30545 GCA_038048925.1 Garcialebias charrua
TTTCTGCATAGGTTAGGGTTATGTTGTTTAAAGTTAAAACTATTAATATTGACAAAGTTGAGAGTTTTATGTTTATTTGACGATGATTTCAAATTTCTTTGAAGGCTAAATACAAATAAAAGTGAAGATTAATTTATTTGTACAGTTTTTCTGAGGCTTTTATTTTGTTTATATCGATATCGGAATTATATCGTTATCAACCGGAATCTAGAAATATATTGTGATAAAAGTTTTGGCCATATTGTCCAGCCCTATCTGACAGTGAGAGCCTTTTTTTAAAATTGGAATTCAATCTTGGTCCTTGTTGAACAATAGGAAGTTTAACAAATTAGCCAGTAATGGTAACATGCAGCGGTTTGAAAACCAAACAGTTATTGCTGTCTTCAATTTGTCATCGGAGCAAGAGGAAGCTTCACAAAGATTGATCTCCTGTCCCTCACATCATGACACTGAAGTTCATCGAACAACAGTAAATCTGTCACATGTGTTATTAGTGGAGGTTTCAGTTATTAATATCCATTTGCCCTGGCTGCGTGTTTCAGAAGGGCTGTGCAGAGGCTTGTCTGGAGGCCAACTCATTTTGAAGACTCGCATTCCATCTTTGGAATAGTTTGCATCGGACTGCTGAAGTTCATGGCTGAACGAGCACCGCTGATGTGAAATCAAACAGATCAGTCATTGGAGAGGTTACCTTCTCATCTGCTGCGGAACAAAAGCTGATGTGAAATCAAACAGATCAGTCATTGGAGAGGTTACCTTCTCATCTGCTGCGGAACAAAAGTTCATTTTCCTTTTTAGATTAGGTTTGGTTGCTTCTCTTTTTGGCCTTTTGTTTTGGGTGAAAAAGCTGAGGGAGAGATCAGTTAAATCAACAGTTCTGCACAATCTGTGGCTCAAATTTTCTGTCACGCCATGACATTTTTTCACAGGTGCCTTTAAAGAGATTAAAGTGTTCAGATTTGCACATAATCTTAAATTACCTTGACATGAACTCACCATGGTAGACATCAAAGATCATGCTCAATGATCCAAAAAATCGAACAATGGTCAGTCAGGTCATCTGGACAGTTTCTTTTTGTTGTTGTTGTTGAGACGTTTGGTCCTTCATCCAAAGGACTTCGTCATTCCAAGGAGCCATAACAAACTGAGTTTGTTGTCTGAGGAGCCACGACGAACAAAACGATTGGTGCACTATGTGAGTTTTTTGGCTTGTGGGACTCAGTTTGTTGTGGCTCCTCAGACTGATGAAGTCCTCTGAAGTATGAAACGTCTCAACAACAAACAAAAAAAGATCACTAGCAAACTGGTTGTCTACTATGTGGGTTTGCTGCTTGTGGAACTCAGTTTGTTGTGGCTCCTCGGACTGATGTAGTCTTTTGGATGAAGGACAGAATGTTTCAAAAACAAAAAAAAAGAAACTGTCCAGGTGACCTGACTGAACTTGGTTGGATTTTCTACTTGGATTACTAAGCATGAACTTTGATGTTTTTAACCACTTTGGCTATGGCTGCCTTAGAGGAGTCGACAGGGGAGAGGGTGGTTCCCCAGAAACCATGTTATCACCAGCAAACTGGTTGTTCCACTACGTGGGTTTGTTGCTTGTGGGACTCGGTTTGTTGTGGCTGCTCGGACTGATGAAGTCCTTTGGATGAATGATGAAATGTCTCAACAACAAAAAAAGAAACCGTCCAAATGACCTGACTGAACTTTGTTGCATCACAATGCTAGACCTTTTTTAATTTTCAAATCTAATGAGGGGTTAAAACCCAATTACCGGTATACTGTATTTATACTTAAGGCCGAGATACAGTGAAGCAGACTCCGTATACGCGCGTATACGCCCGTATACGCGCGTATACGGAGCCTCTGCTACAGCTCGGCTGATGTTCTCGTGTTTTCGCTCCAAATTCTACGTCATTTCCTCCGTACCGTCACTTCCGATCGTCACTTCCGCTAGTTTTTCGCTCCACGGAGAGGACTCAACTGAGCTCGCTGATTGGTCACTTTGACACGCCTACTGAAATGATTGACAGATTTCAGTCAGCTCAAAGTGAAACCTATCGTGAGCAGCTCGCTCAGACTTCTGCGGTGTTCTGATACGGTCTTTCTACTATATATGTTATAAAAAGTTCTCTCAGAAATAAAAATAATAACAGGGAGTGCTTTTCCTGCAGCCCACAGCCCACCACAGCCCACCAGGGAATATATAAAACATCGCGCACCCAGGTAGGACCTGAATTCATTCATTTCATTCATCGAGTGAACGGAGGAAGAAGCGGTTACTTGACTTTAGGCAAAAAAACAAAAGAAAAGGCCCGATCAGCGATAAAAAAGAGGAATTTATTTCATTTGTGTAACATACAAAACAGTCCGGAGCCGGGGAAGTTTAGGTCAGACACCGCGCATCGCGTATGCGAATCGCGTATGCGTAGTAAAAAAATACCTTTGCGCGTACTTGCCCTGAGGGGCTACGCGGGGCTACGCAGCGTACGGGGCATACGTACGCTGCGTATTGGCGTATCGTGAGGACGCGCGAGTGTATCTCGCCCTTTATTTAGAGCATACATCAATTATTGTATTACTGAGCATGCTTCAGGACATACTTTGTACATCAATTAGTTCTGCATTTGATGTTTTTGCGTGCTTCAGTAGGAAGTTTAAGATGTCAGTTGTGTTTTTATGATAGCAATGGACGTTTCGACATAAAAGAGGGAACAGAGGAGACTGCATTTATATTCAATGCAGGTTGGATCAAGAGCGCACCTTAGCCAGCCAACACTCACTGGAAGGATTCTCATCAGCTTGCAGAACACTTAATACGATTGCTTCCCCGATGACCTGCAAATGTGTGGGAGGCTGAGATGAAAGGATGCACAAAAAAAGGAGAGGTGGTGGTGCGGGTGAAAAGGACAACAAGGAAGAGTGCAGCTACCAGGAAAAAGTAGACACTGGTTGGCGATGCTGATATACCTATCTTTGAGACTGATCTTTTTAAACTCACACACCAAGAACATCAAATCCTGATAAAACTAATTTTACATTGCATTTACCTAAAGAAGGTTAAAGGTATTGTGACATGATTTTATAAATTTGAATATTTGTCAGAACATATATATCTTATATCATTGAGCTCTGTTCGTTTTTGCAAAATAAATTATAAATATATTAAATTTTTATTCCAAGTTATGGTAGTTTTTTTCTCTGGGATACGCCCCTAAAAATCTGCGCATTTCCGCAAAAACTTCATTGTGACGTGCCTACGTGACTACGGGAAGGCACGCTCCAACGTGCATTTAAATAATAATGGGGAGCATGTCCGATTGCGTCTGAGATATATCATTTTAAGACAGTAAATCATCCAAAACTCTCATTAATGAACCCTCCCTGAATAAAAAGAAACTACAGATGTTACCTGATCGCGCAGACATAATTTAAAAATACATTATTAGCAACGTGTTTGCTCCGGGCTCTCGGCTAATGTTTCTTAGCAGCCATCTTGGCAAACAGAGTCCCTGACACCGGTCACGTCTGAGATATATCATTTTAAGACAGTAAATCTTCCAAAACTCTCATTAATAAACACTCCCCGAATACAAAGAAAACAACAGATGTTACCTGATTGCGCTGACATAATTTAAAAATACATAAATAGCAACGTGGCCTGTACTGTATCTCGGCTAGTGTGTTAGCTGCTACCTCGGCTTTTTATTACCGGTTGCGTCAGCGATATATCATTTTAAGACAGTAAATCATCCAAAACTCTCATTAATATCCCTCCCCGAATAAAAAGAAAACAACAGATGTTACCCGATTGCGCTGACATAATTTAAAAATGCATAAATAGCAACGTGGCCTGTACTGTATCTCGGCTAGTGTGTTAGCTGCTACCTCGGCTTTTTATTACCGGTTGCGTCAGCGATATATCATTTTAAGACAGTAAATCATCCAAAACTCTCATTAATATCCCTCCCCGAATAAAAAGAAACTACAGATGCAGACATAATTTAAAAATACATTATTAGAAAAGTGTGTGTGCTACTGATTCGGCTAGCTTGTTAGCAGCGAACATAAATAATCTGCCGTGATAATTGGCTTCATACACTCACAGTGTATAAAGTAAAACAACATGAACTCACGTAAAATATATAGTTTAGAATCTAAAACACTACACACCTCCGATTATGTTTACACAAAGACTTACTCATCTCCTGGACAGTCTTCCTGCGTTGTTTGCATGGTAGCTCCTGTGGGACTTTCTTCTGTAGATTTTCTTTTAAAAATAGTAGGAATAGCATCCGGTTTTAAAAGTCTTCTGAATCTTACTGGTAATCCTAAAGATTCTTGTAAACCAGGTCTTTCCAGATAACAATCGGCAGTAAAATGGTCGCTGCAGACATACGAGTAGGAACCCACCGGTCCTTGTCTGGTCCATTCTGATTCTTGTCGAAGTTTCTCATCTTTTGGAAATTTGTGAAGAATCACTTGTTCACTGCTGATATTAGAACACACAAATGCGCTACAACGTGACGGCATTTTTCAAGTTACACAAAAAAAAGAGCCGATCTTTCAGGAAATGAATTCTATGGCAAGCAGTTAACACACAAAACAAACGGGCAAGGCTCTGCCTTCTGCCCGTTGTGACGTTGATGACTGGCGACGACGACTGGTGATGACGTATTGCGGAAATGCGCGGAATTTTAGGGGTGTATCCCAGCAAGTACCAGAGAAAAACATTACCATAATTTAGAATAAAAATTTTACATATTTATAATTTATTATGCAAAAACGACCAGAGCTCAATGATATAAGATATATATGTTCTGACAAATATTCAAATTTACAAAATCATGTCACAATACCTTTAAAACTAGGGATGGGGCCGATCCGATCCGGTATCTGTATCGGCCTCCGATATCAGCATAGTTTACGTATCGGATTTTCCTATCCAATCTGCCGATATTTCCGATCTATGATGCATGTTGGCTTCAAACTATGGAATGGATTTCCTGAACGGAGTCGTGTCTCATGAACCCAGAGTAATAAGACCCGCCTCACATTCAGGAAATCCATTTCATAGTTTGCAGGTATCTACAGCGTATGGACTGAGTGAGTAGCACTGTGGCTAACAGCTAGCCAACTTTTCATCATAACATGTTCGCTGTGTGGAAGTATTTTACACTAAACACTGCAAGACAGCAACGTGCAATGTCTGCAGAGCCATAGCGCCATATTAAACCTCGGTGAAGTTAGTTTTACGTTGGACATTCAAGCTCTGGGGCTTCAGCGGGACGCCACTCTCGCTGAACCGAAACAGGGAGACCGACCGCGGCCAGCTGCGTCCAGTCCGACCCGCTGTCTGACCGTCTCGTAGGAGGGACAGGCTGAGTGGCTGACCGAAATCAGAGCGCCCGCCCCGGATTGAACAAGAAAAACACACCGCTGAAGCCACGGAGCTCAAATGTTCACAGAGAATTTGTTAAACTTCATCATAATTACTGACCAACAGCTATCAGCTGTAGAAAATAAAGGATTTTGCAGCTTGATACTTGCAGCCAACAGTAAACAATCATAAAAAAGCATATTAATTAAAAATCACAAGAAAACTGTATTTAAAAAAAAAGAAACATAAACAGCTACATTATAAAGCGATGTAAAATACTAAAAACAGGAACATGTTTGTGTTGGTTTATGCCATGATCTTAGCAGATATAAAGCTATTTAATATTGTATTTAATTCATTTATTCATTCATTTAAAAGAGACAAAATAAAACAAATTCATCAGAAAGAAAACATTGACTGAAAAGAGTGCAGAAAGAAGAAAAAAAAATCTTATATCACCCCCTTATTTAAAAGAATATACAAAATAACTTTAAACAAACAATCACTTAAATTAATCAATTAAATATCCACTTTAAAGCTAGGAATAAAATAAAACAAGTTTTGTGTTAGCAGGATTTAATTGTAACTTTGAAACTTATCCAACATTAATAAAACTTACTTCAAGTTGCCTTTTTGGACATGCATGCATATGTGTACACATTGTACTTAAGAGGAGATTATTACAGCTTCATATAAAATCAATGATGATGAGGATATCAGAACTGGATCGGTATAGGCAGATATCCAGATTCAAGTATCAGGATTGGATCGGAAGTAAGAAATGTGGATCGGTGCATCCCTAGTTAAAACATTAACAAACTCCTATAAATCGAAAAATAAACCTTTTGCTATATATTCGCTTTAGCAGAAAAATCAATGGACGGACATCTTCCAAAATGTTCCACCATGAGGAGCATCCTCAGCTCGCTTCAGTTTGTGACGTGTTGCATGAATGTATTACAAGGATCGGATTACACCGAGTCAGTCAACTGCTTAATGAAGTCCCTTTCATTTTTTGCGACAGAAAAAAAGGTGGATGCACTTCATTAACCTCACTCACCACAACACGCTCACACACCCAAGGAGAGCGAAAAGGCACAGGCCACACTGAGGGCGGAAGTAGCTGAAGCACATGCCAGGCAAGACGAAGATGGATGGCAACCTTTTCACAAGGGGCTTTATCTTGGCCCACACAAGACAAAAACTGCAGCTTTGTCCAAATCCCCTTTTACTTTTTTCACCAAGACACAATGTCTAATGACTAAAAACTGACATTTATGGATATTAATGACACAACAGATTAGGATGTATCTCATTTAAGAAAAGTATACAACTTAAAGGTTCAGTCTGCAGTTTCTGTAGAACAGCAGCACTTAGAAAAAATTTCAACAAGCAAAGCATTCTGATCCCTCCCCCTCAGAGCCATATATGGCTCTGCCCCCTTGTGGTCTGTTGAAATTTGAATTCAAGCTCTGTTTTTATTGGCTGATTCAAATTCAAGCTCGGTTTTTATTGGCTGGTTACAAACTTTGTTTTTATTGGCTGGAAAATGGCGGGTCACTTTTTCTTTTTAGAAATGCTTATTTACCACCTGGAGAAGCAAGGGGACAATATTTTTTTAGTTTTTTCAGAGATTACCTCTCTAACATCAATCTAGTGACAGAGTGAAGAAATATGTTAAAATATATATTGTTTGAAAAGTTACAGACTACATTACAATCTTACATACCCGAGCTTTAAAGTCCAATACAGTATCTGTTTCAATAAAGCATGCAGTTTATACCCAATGAGGGATTTATGTACATTATTTTCATTTTTTGTATATAAATGCCATTAGCTCTGCTCAACATTGTAATTCTTTACAATTTTTATATCATACAATCTCAATTTCAGTTCAGGTCAGAACGTTTGAATAATTTTTTTTGTAGTTTACTTCGATAAAGCAGCCATCTAACAGGCGCAATATAAAGAAATAAAGAGACATACAATGATCTGACTTCACAGAGCTCAGTGTCTTTGCAACTAAAGTTTTTTTTAAATCTGTAAATGTCCCTCCACAGTAAAACACTGCGCTGACAGCACTCAGCTGTTTTTACACAGCTGCACTATGAGCGCGACATCATCGCTGTAATTCATCAGGTGAATATAATGTAATATAATGTAATGCTGACCACAGCAATCAGAACCAAACAATCAGAACCAACAATAAACTGAAGAGAGAGACAACACATTGTGTCCAGTGATCCACTCTGATGAATAAAACCCTAAGACTGAGGTTTTTATTGAACATTTTTCTGTTAAACAGTTCATTAAAACTTTTAGCTGTTAAAAGCCCCATAACAAACATGAAAAGATGTATCTTTAAAATATTTCCATTGATGATTGTTACATTTATTTTATCAAGTGGCTGATAAAGCAGAAAGCACAGCATCATTCTTCCAGATACTGATACTTTACTCATCTCAAAAGTACCCCCAGGCCCTGATTCAGTCCTTTTTTTTTTTCCTTTTTTTTTTCCCCACACACAATTTCTCTGTTGTTGTCCAGCTCATGAGTTTCTAACATCAAAACATTAATCATTATACAGCAAAGTTCAGTCAGGTCATCTGGACGTTTTATTTGATTTTTGTTGTTCTTGAGCCGTTTTGCCCTTCATCCAAAGGACTTCATCAGTCCAAGGAGCCACAAACAAACTCAGTCTCACATGCAGCACACTCACATATTGGACCATCCAGTTTGCTGTTTGCTGGTCGGTCCACTATGTGAATGTGCTGCTTGTGAGACTGAGTTTGTTGTGGCTTCTCGGACTGATGAAGTCCTTTGGATGAAGGGCAAAATGGCTCACCAAAAATAAACCGTCCATTGACCTGACTGAACGATGTTGGATTTTTTTACATGGATTATTGAGCATGAACTTTGATGTTTTGAACCACTTTGGCTATGGCTACCACAGAGGAGTCGACGGGAAAGAGGGTGGGCCCTAGAAACCATCTTATCATCAGCAAACTGGTTGGTCCACCATATGAATGTTCTGCTTGTGGAACTCAGTTTTTTGTGGCTCCTCAGACTGATGAAGTCCTTTGGATGAAGGACGAAAACATCTCAACAAAAAAGAAACCGTCCAGGTGACCTGACTGAACGATGTTGGATTATTTTACATGGATTATTGAGCATGAACTTTGATGTTTTGAACCATTTTGGCTATGGCTGCCTCAGAGGAGTCGACGGAGGAGAGGGCGGGCCCCAGAAACCATCTTATCATCAGCAAACTGGTTGATCCATAATGGGAGTGTGCTGCTTGTGGGTTTGAGTTTGTTGGTTTGATGTATCATTTGGATGAAGGACGAAAAGTCTTTAAAAAAATAAAATAAACCATCCAGATGACCTGACTGAACTGTGTTGGATTTTTTACCTGGATTATCAAGCATGAACTTTGATGATTAATCATTATAATAGTCATACTTATAGGATAATCTTTATGCACATTTTTAATTTGATCTTCTAAATTACTTGTTTATGTTATGTCATGCTAGGTTTTAGATTATTTTTCTAACTGAATGGTATTTTTTAGTTAGATTTGAGTATAACTGTAGAGTTTTTCAGTAAAAACCTCTTCAGTTTGGAGTCTTAACAGCCTTTCGTTTCCAATTTGCATCACTTAGAATCCTGACCGGACCATCAGCAGACATTTGCCTTTCTAATCCACCAGGCTGCTCCTTATTAACCGGCACACTGATCTTGCAGTCTACCCTGCTCGTGGGCGGGCATGAATCAAATTATAATATCCCTCATCTGTTGAGTGCCTGCGCACGTCAGTAGCCAAGGATGTAGTGCTTCTCAGTTACTGTCCTCTGCTTGTCCTCTGCCTGCTGGCATCGATCATCTGTTCAGATCTCTCATGACTGGAGACAAGTTTGTCTGATTCCATCTTAGTGATCTGGCTCTTTTTTTAATGCTTGTTTTTTGATAATTTTGTCCTTGTGGTGCGTCCTGCCTGGACTGGGGTCTCTGTCTTCCTCTGATTCTGAATACTTCAGTCTACTTACAAATTCACTCAACTGATAATTGGACATATTCAAACCTTTTTCCTCAAGCAGCGAGAGTTTTAAGGGCCATTAATGAGTCCGTGTTTTTAGCTAAAAGCGGGGTCTGATGTGTTTCTGATTAGGGGTGGAGATGGTGAAAGATGGTGTATCATGTACTTTTAAGTGGCGGTAGGCCAGATGATGCAGTGATGTCATTTATGGCACCAGGAAACATAACTGGACTCTTTGATTTTTGTGAGCTTCTGCCACTTTTTAGTTCTCTGTCTTTTTGACTTTGATCAGTCCAACATTAACCGCTGGGTGTAATGTTCCTGTTGGACCCATTGGGGAGGCACGACTGTGCCAAGCCTGTACTTAGAAGTGGACTCAAGGTGGTAATCCACATGATGAATGTGTCTGTGACGGAACCTTCAATACAGAACTGTCAGGGACGCTTTGGTAAGCTTCATATAAGATGGATAAAAAAAAAGTAGTCTAATGTCCTTTTAAAAGGTGGGATTTATGGTCTCATTCTTTTTATTTGGAGTCATTTAGAGGCCACACCTCATTGTGTTCAGCGCACTGTTGATCTAAAAGGCCAAGAGATTTGACCAATTATTAAATTCTTCTCAACAGGTTGGTTTGTCAGTTGCAAAACTGTCAGAAAAGAGTGAAACCAACAGGAGGATGTTTCCACTGGTATTCATCAAAGCTATGGAGTCGACGCTGGAAATAATTCTTTGTCCTACCTTAAACATTGCTGTGTTGTTGAAACAGTCTTATCGTCCATTAAGGTGTCAGCCATCAACATGACCTTAAGCAGCATTTAGTTGAGGAAAAAAAATATATAAACTCAGTTTTTATTCATGAATTTATAATAATAATGTCTTTTCCTGTCATCTGCGTATGTTTCCCATACACAGACAAAATTCGTCTCTGCATTTAACCCAACCACCTACCAGGTGGTGCAGTGAGCAGCCCGAAAGCGCCCGGGGAGCTGGAGAAATAGCTGTGCACTCATAGACACCCCAAGGTGGGTAGTGGCCGGGGCGCGAACCCGCGTCCTTCGGGTCCCAAGTCAAAAGCCCTGCCACTAGACCATCTTGGCTCCTATGTTCTCTGAACAAACATTATTTTTAGTGGGACAGGTTTGGGTACGCTTATGATTAGCAATGTTTGTGTAGAGACTTCTGTAATTTTAGCAGTTTTATTGAAGGTAAACATGGAGCTAGTAAACAGAAAATCATAATACTGTACTTAAGTTTTTATTGCATTACCTGTAAAACTGTTCAGTGTAATGAAAAAAGGCTACACACACTATATATATATATATATATATATATATATATACATATATATATATATATATATATATATATATATATATATATATATATATATATATATATATATATATATATATATATATATATATATATATATATATATATATATATATATATATATATATATATATATATATATATATATATATATATATATATATATATATATATATATATATATATATATATATATATATATATATATATATATATATATATATATATATATATATATATATATATATATATATATATATATATATATATATATATATATATATATATATATATATATATATATATATATATATATATATATATATATATATATATATATATATATATATATATATATATATATATATATATATATATATATATATATATATATATATATATATATATATATATATATATATATATTATATATATATATATATATATATATATATATATATATATATATATATATATATATATATATATATATATATATATATATATATATATATAAATGAATACATGTACAGTACTGTACAGTCACCAAGTACTTAGCCTATCCTAACACAGTTTTTAAAAATGAAGGAGTGAGTTGAATTGTCTCCCTTTCACATAAAGTGAAAGTAGCTCCCTTTATGTGAATGGAGCCTGCTGGGGAGGAGGGAGACAATTCAACTGACTCCTTAAAGCTGCACTATGTAACTTTGTAGTGCAGTCTGTAACTTTTCTAACAATATATTTTTAACATATTTCTTCACTCTGTCACTATCTACTGACAGACTGGTGTTAGACAAAGTAATCTCTGAAAAAAACTATAGTCCCCTTGCTTCTCTATCAGCATTTATAAAAACACTAAAAACACAGAGTGACCCGCCATTAACCAGCCAATAAAAACAGAGTTTGTAACCAGCCAATAAAAACAGAGCTTGAATTTGAATCAGCCAATAAAAACAGAGCTTGAATTTGAATTTCAGCAGAGCAAGGGGGGCAGAGCCATATATGGCTCTGAGGGGGAGGGATCAGAATGCTTTGCCTGTTGAAAATATTTCTAAGTTCTGTGCTCTACAGAAAGTTACACATAGCACCTTTAACTGTGTTTAACACAGTGTGTTAGGATAGGCTAAGTGCTTGGTGACTGTACAGTACTGTACATTTATCTATTTATAAATAAATAAATAACAAATAAATATATATTTTTAATAAATAGATAAATGTACAGTACTGTACAGTCACTAAGCACTTAGCCTATCCTAACACAGTTTTTAAAGATGAAGGAGTGAGTTGAATGGTCTCCCTCCTCCCTGCAGGCTCCATTCCCATAAAGGGAGCTAGCTTTATGGTGAAAGCCTTTAAGTGAAAGGGAGACAACTCAACTCACTCCTTCTTCTTTAAAAACTGTTAGGATAGGCTAAGGACCAAACACACATGGAGCAAAAACAGGTTTATCCCCCGCTAGGCGGTCAGACATAGGGCCTCCTCGGCGAACCGGGACACCAGACAAAACCGTGCCTGATGAACCAGGTTTACGTCTTGAGTTTACACGATCACCCGCCCAAGCGGTACGGGAAATGATCTCTTCATGTCCAGACTTTATTTGTAACACGGTACAAAAATCTGGTAACTCTGTTGCATGCACAAATCATGTTTTTCCTGCTGTGAGTGACATAAAGTCATATATGTCGTTACACACAAGCACAAATACAGGTATTCCCCGATTTACGAGCGAGATCCGTCACAAGGGGGCGCTCGTAAACCGGAAATCTCGTAATTTGGAACGGCCGCCATTTCCTTCGTAAACCCGGAAGTCCGCTCGTAAATTGGAACGGTTTTCGCCAGCGCACCTAAAAACACTCTATTTTCATCTAAAAACTACTTTTGAGTGCATAAAAATGATCGGAAACGTGTGTTTATATGCTTAACTTGCTAACTGTAGTGAAAAAACACATGAAAACTCAGTATTTTTTTCGTTTTTTCCAAAAATTCGCAGCTCGTAAGTCTGGGACCTCGCAGATCAGAGCGCTCGTAATTCGGGGACTACCTGTAAAGCTCAAAAAACTGCCCCTCTCTGTTTTATTGACTCAAAAAAACCACACAAATAACTTCAGTAGAACAGGTCCCTCTGGCCTGCCAACCGTCATAAAGGGAAGGGGGCCGTCCCCCCCCCCCCCTCACGGCTCACGGGGTGTTAGCCTAATCAATGAGCCCAGTAGGGTGCCTCTGCTCTGTCTGTAGCGGACAGGCACAGAGGCGTCTGCAAGCAGGCCCCTCACCCCTCATGGAGACAGGTGAGGGGGGTCACGTGCTCCAGCCCCCGCTCCATTGTGAACGACGGGGCGGTCAATACACTAACCAAGCAAACACGTGACATGTCCACACCTCAGGGATGCGCGCCGACAGAATCTAACGACGGGGGGGGGCACGGCAGAAGCCCACAGGCAACCACAAGCTTCACACGTTCACAAAGGCAATTGTGATCAAACTGCTGTGTGTGTAAACAAATCAGAGCTGAATCAGATTCCTCTTCTTGGTATTCGAAGGGAGCTGGGCTCTCTATCACCAAACAATTTAAAGTCTGCCAAGCACAAAGAATCATCTCCAAGTTCTCACGTTGAAGCTGTCTCCTTATCATTAATGGGCGACACGCAATGTCCAAGCAGTGATCCGGCAGCACGTGACCTTTCTCACCGTGCTGGTTCAGCTCTGCTCTTAAACAATATCCCTCCAACGGGTGAAACACAGACCTCGGGCGGGTTATCTGGCTCCAAAGCTCTGTTAAGGCCGAGGACCAGTAAACTAGACCCATCCAGGAAACGGATTGGGGTCAGGAGATCTGCTTGTTTACAAAACTCGCAGCTTCTCAGTCCCATGACCCCAAACAAGGAGAGAAAAAACAGACATTCTGCTCCACTTCTGTCTAATAAGGACGACAGGTTGCATCTGCCCTCGATCACTCTCGATCAGAGCAGCCTGGCAGCACATCGGCAAAAAGGCCTTCTCCCTAACTTGGTTGACCCCCAGGGGATCACAGCATCCAGGGCCCTTGAAGGGGAACTGGACACACCAACTGCTCTTCTTCAGGGTCAAACTATGTCACCAGAAGGAGCAGTCTCGCCGCTTAGGCTGGGAGCTGTTAAAAATTTCAGCTTGTTGGCAGAAAAGAACAAGCTGATGGCATCAGGCCTGCCGGAAAATGTGGTAAAAACCATCCAAAATGCCCGTGCTGTGTCAACACAGTCTCTCTACGCACAGAAATTGCGTATTTTTGAAGCTTGGTGCACAGAAAGAAATATTATTTCTTACTCATGCGACCTGGCTCAGCTCCTGACTTTCCTTCAGGACTTACTGGAAAAAGGTTGTTCTTTCTCAATGATTAAAGTTTTCCTATCAGCAATTTCAGCCTGTCACGAAGGCTGGGGACACAGGACACCTGGTGCGCATCCAATCATAATAAGATTTATGAAGGGCGTGCTAAGAATGAAACCACCCAGCAGGATCCTGACCCATGGTTGGGATCATAGCCTGGTCTGGGGGGCTCTCTGCGATCCTCCATTCGAGCCACTGAACGAGGTTAAGATAGCTTTATTATCTTGTAAAACCACTCTACTCTTGGCCCTTTGCTCGACGAAATGCGTGGGTGACCTCCATGCATTGTCTGTACATCCAATGTGTACCAGATTCGCCCCTGACGGGTCAAAGGTCACCCTAAGGCCTAATCCTGCATACATCCCCAAGGTCTTGACTTTAAACCATAGGAGTCTGGACTTTGATCTCTCCTCCTTCCCACCTGCTCCTGTCCTCACTCAGGAACAGGAAAGGCTGAAGGCTCTCTGCCCCGTGAGAGCTTTACGCACTTACATGCAGAGAACAGCCGAATGGAGAAAAACAAATCAACTGTTCATGTGCTTTGCAGCACCTGCTACCGGAAAGGCCCTATCAAAACAACGCCTCTCACATTGGGTGACTGAGGCCATTAAAAGGGCGTACAGTAGCAAAGGTCAACAGGTGCCCTCTGGAGTGCACGCTCACTCTACTCGGGGCTTGGCCACTTCGTGGTCACTGTTCAAGGGTGTACCAGTTGCAGACATTTGTGCTACGGCGAACTGGAGCTCAATAAACACTTTTGCAAAGCATTACAGTTTGGATGTTACTGCGTGTGATGTCACTCAGGCTGTCCTTTCTAACACACAGTAGAAAGTAGCCTTGAGATGCCTGCTGGTCAAGGGCAGACGTTCACACTAGCATGCATTTTACTGAGCATTTCAAGGGCGTGAATGAATTACGTTCCCATAGCATATGTTGCACCGAGAGAACATGACTGAAAGGGAACTGAAAGTTATGCACCATAACTCATGTTCCCTGAAGGAAGGGAACGAGGTGCAACATATCTGGCCCTTTCAATGCTGAAAGCTCGGTGAAGTGCATTTTGGAGAAAGATGGATGGGCGTCAGCGGCTTAAATACCCAGAGGGAGGGGCCTCTGGCGCAACGCTGACGCCCTAGCGTAAAGGCATGATTATATTCCTTCAGGTAATCGCGCGGGGGGCGCAATTCCCATAGCATATGTAGCACCTCGTTCCCTTCCTTCAGGGAACATGAGTTATGGTGCATAACTTTCAGATTTCTTTGTTACGTAGCTTTGAAATTAGATAAAAGCTGATACATTCATTCAAAAGCAAACAAAGTTGCTATATAACTTATAAAAAATATTTTATAACAACACTTTATATTTTATTTATTTTATTTGAGGTCTTGGTCTTGACTTGGTCTCAGGTTAGGTGGTCTTGAACACAACACTATGTGTTGCAAATGACCGGGTGGGTACATGTCTTGGACCTAGGGGGTATAGAGTGTGCATCGGGATTATGAATGGAACGTGTCGTTATTGTTTGTCATTGTGTGAGTGAGGATGAGGGTGGGTCTGAGTGAGTGTGTCTGTGTATGAATGTCTAATTGTCAGGCTGGGATTTGGACTGCCCCCTCTCTGTTACATCTGAGGCTACTTGGTGTCGCGCTCCTGTCACGTGGCCCCCGGGTGGGTGTCCCTTTGCCCGCGGGCGTGTTGGGGGCCCTTGCTGTCGCTTTCGGGGGTTGGGCGCTTGGGCGTGGGTCGGCTCGGCCTGGTGGCTGCCTGGTGGAGCTCGGGTCCTCTGGTCCTATCGGGTCTGGGCCTGAGGGGTGGGCGTCCCCGGTGCCCGGGCCTCGGTGCCCGGGCCTGGGGCTACATCAGTGCGGCGGGCTCCGGCGGGGGCCGGTGGGTTTGTCGCTGTTGGCCCCCCGGGGGTCATTGTGTGTAGTCGCTGGTGGAGCTCGTCCAGTTCTCCCCCTTGGTCGGATCTGGGGAGTGGGTGAGTGGCTCGTCCTGTTCGGGTGGCCCTGGGGACTCTGGGCTCGGGGTCCTTCTTGGGGTCTTAGGCTTTGATTGCCCCTTCGTCTGCCTCGGGCCTTGGGGGGGCGGATCTCTGATGCTTCACGGTCGCTACTGAATGTTCTATTGGAGGAACCTTATTCACTTATGCATGCTCACAGCCACACACAAATGGATGCAGGGATGTATATGTAGATATCATATGCAGATATATAGATGGATATGTGATATGAATGTATATGTATGTATACTGTATTTATATTTGTAGGTATGGGTATGTTTATTTATGGAAATCTACTGCAAGGTCATGAATATTATTAGTCTTTATGCATGTGTGTTTCGTTGCTGTGTTCTGTCATGTGCTTTGCAGGATTGCGGACGGAGGTTGGGTGTGTTTGCCTTGTGCTCTTTTTGTGGATAATTGTTGTGTTTTGTTGTCTTTCTTTCTATCTTTCCTTTCTCTCTATTAATTTGTTTTTATTCATATCGGTGTGAGAGGATGGCTGTAAGGTGAGAAGGGAGGCCATCTATAAAAGGGAAAAAAAAAGATTGTATTCCTTCAGGTAATCGCGCGGGGGCGCAATTCCCATAGCATATGTTGCACCGCGTTCCCTTCCTTCAGGGAACATGAGTTATGGTGCATAACTTTCAGATTTCTTTGTTACGTAGCTTTGAAATTTGATAAAAGCTGATACATTCATTCAAAAGCAAACTTAAAAGTTGCTGTATAACTTATAAAAATATTTTATAATAACACTTTATATTTTATTTTTTTTTGTTTGAGGTCTTGGTCTTGACTTGGTCTCAGGTTAGGTGGTCTTG
This sequence comes from Garcialebias charrua, assembly GCA_038048925.1. Classification (NCBI taxonomy): domain Eukaryota; kingdom Metazoa; phylum Chordata; class Actinopteri; order Cyprinodontiformes; family Rivulidae; genus Garcialebias; species Garcialebias charrua. The sequence continues at coordinate 16,938 of JBBPBX010038160.1, forward strand.
AACACAACACTATGTGTTGCAAATGACCGCCTGCTACTACCACATTCAATTTTAGCTCAGTATGTGTAAAATAAGCTGTGGTGGCCATCTTGAATTGGGTTGACTTCACTGCTGATCAGTTGTAGATGTACATCTAATATTTAGTTTATTGGAGTTTCACTGAACTATCTCAAGCGTCTTAAATATATTTTGCTAACAGACAGACAAATGGACATTTACACAGGCTGTTACACTGTTTCTCCCCTTTCAAGACTGCAGGTGAAAATCCTGAGGAAGAGGAAGAGGAAGATCTAACTCCCACCAGTATGTTCTGTGTTTGATTGTTGAGCTTTCTAAAACTTATGAAGGATCTCTGTAAATATCTAGAGTTACGTCAGAGGACTTGTCTCTGTCACTTCTTCACCCAAACAGCCAGGTTAGTTTCATTTTCATCCAAATGATTTGTTCAGAGCAGTATTATGAAGACTGGAACATCTTCCAGCTGCGACTGAGCGAGTGATCGATCTAAGCATCCTGTTAATACAGAGAGACGGACAAACTCCCACCTTCTGCCAAGTTGAGAATCACTAATTAACTCTAGAAGCCAGAACATCTGGATAAAACCCAGGGACACAAACAAACTCCACTTCTCTATGTTAATTGGGATTTGCCCAATACAGTAAAAGGTTTTCATTTCACAAAAAGCTGTGTTATATTGGAGAGCGTGTCAGTTTAAAAAATGTTGCCTCAACTGACAGAAAAAAACTCTTCTACCAAACTGAATTAATTAAAATTTGATTTAAAAAATGCTAACACTAAAACATCTCCAGCTTAACAGAACAATGGTACAAAAAGTTACTTTTAATTATTATGTTGAGAGTGAGTCTGAACAAGATTTCACATGCACACCCCAAATCCTTCACTAATGTGTTGCTGATGTAAACACTGACTCATGTCGACGATTACACAGAATGAATGAGCACCGTCTGTGGACTGTGGGTGGAGACTCACGTGATCCTGTGCAGAAGATGCAATTCACTGCTGACAAGTTGTTCATAAAGTGATGGGAGTCATAGCTTTTTTCTGGGATTTGGATCATTTTACTCATCTCATTGAAAAGAGTTTCTCACAGTAGAACCAAGTACTGGTACTCACATGTACTGTGGATGTAATGTTTACTGGATGGGCTTGCAGAAGGACTTCCATACAGTTTCCAGGACCAACAAACATTTTAATGATTTTAAAGTTCAAAATTTCACAAAGTATTTGTAAAATATTACAATACAATTTTTTTGATACACTATATAAAAAAAAATACATTTAACCACATCTGTTAATGCTGATTTTAGGTATTTCAGACAAGGTTTGGGCTAGGCTGCTGATCTTTAGTTGATGAGAACATCAATGCTTCACCAAGACATTTTGGAAAGTATTAGAACTTTGTGACAAAACTTTGAAAAAACACTTTTCTGTTCAACAGAACTGTGTCTTGCATAACGCAAGGTCTATAAAGACAAAGTCTGTGAGTTCAGAGAGGAAGAACGTGACAGGCCTGCAGCAAACCTGGACCTCAACCCAATCAAGCAAACTGCAAGTCAGAACGACTTGTCCGAAAGCACTCAACCTCACAAATGGTCTACAAATTGAGTGGACACAAATTCACACAAAAAAACTCAGAACAACTTTCAGAAAACCTTCTGAATATACATACATACATACATACATACATACATACATACATACATACATACATACATACATACATACATACATACATACATACATACATACATACATACATACATACATACATACATACATACATATGGCTGTGGTAGTTCAGTGGTCTGTGGTTGCATCAGTAAGGGCATCCAACGTAAAAGCAATTTACCAAGTCTTCGTCCGAGTTCGTTTGCTGTGGCAACCCCTGAGGAATGGAGCAACCCATGGAGAAAAATAAAATATAATCACATGTGAAAGTAATTTGGACCTCTTTGATAACTTTACACCAGAGTATCTGTTTTAATGAGCTTGTTAGAGCTCAAGCTTGTTCAAAGTGATCATTAGAAAAGGTCAGAAAATGCTCTTAAATTTAAAGCCTTGGTCCATCCATCAACAGCCATGAATGTTATCATTTGGTGTGAATTACTTACTAATATGGTTCTGTCTGAGTAAAAAGTCATGACACTAAAGCTCTGGATGAACCTGAGAAAGCACAGCCTGACTCTGTCTGGAGCCATCTGTGCTACCGATGATTACTGCAAAAGAGAACTTGAGAAATGCTTGTTGGGTAAAAGTGTTTGTTATCAAGTCATCAATGCAAAAATCTCTGTGGCACAGAGTTAGTGCAAAGGTCTTGAGTTTGCTTTGTTTTTAGTCTCAAAGCCATCATATGTAATTCCATGTTGGAAATTGTTGATACACTCAAAGCAGGAGAATATTTGGAGAAAAAAAATGATTTGAACCGATTTGCACTCAGTGTGAAAATGAGATGAAGGGAGAACATTTCTACAGCACCATAAAGATTAGACTCACAACATTCACCATTTGCTGTTCTAACCTAAATAGGATCCAAATCTGGGAACACATCTCTAAGATGCAGAACATTTGAAGAGGCTCAGTCTCAGAGAGAACCATAAATCTTCTGTGCGAAAACATCCCAAAACAACAACAACAAAAATATGCTTGTTTGCTGCCTTCTACAAACAGCACACACTGTGAAATTTGAAGGAGCACTGACAATACAGATTAAAATTTAGCACAGAACTTTCCATTTTTGCTACTTCAAAACCTCCAAAATGTAGGATTAAAATGGATCTTGCTTAAATTTTCATCAAGTATGTCATTATAGTGACAATATTTTTCCCATGTCTGGTCTCTTTTATTGTTTGCAATTACAAAAATGTCTCATGAACCATTAGATCCTGTAAATTTTCATTAATTTTGCAAAAGGGAGTAAATCTACAATCAGTCAATTGTTAGAGTCAATTCAATGTAAGATGGTTATAGATACTGACATCAACTTGGCAGTGGTAGTAGTTGAGAGTAATCCTCAACACGTGATGTAGAGGTAGGGCAGCTGACTTTGGAGCAGAAAGTCGTGGTTCGACTCCCGCCATACCCACATGCTGTTATGTACCCTGAGTGTTTTTAAACGTTTATGTTGTGTGTATGTTGGCTGCAACTCTGCAGTCTGTTAAGAAGCACCTTTCTAATCAGGCTTAATTGGTTGGGGCTGCTACAACCTGCTAGAGCTCCCTTTAAAAGCCTGAGGCTGAGAGCTGTGAGGTGTGGAGTTATGAAAGGACAAGCTCATGTGAACAAACAGAGAGGCTTGTTTGGTGGAGTTTCTGCTGGAAACCAAGCAGAGTGTTGGGAGCCAACTGAGGTTGGTTTTAGTGACAAGAAGAATCTTGTTGGAGTGACTTGGATGCCGTTCTAAAGGTAACCAAGTTTGATGACAGCAATTGTGCTATATTCTTGTACATGTGTTTCAGAGGTGTATTTCCGCCCACCCTGGCCACCGTATTGTGAGCACCTTTAAGGAGTTGTAGTGAGCATTTGCGTGCTTGTGAGGACTCTATAGAGAGTTGTGTTGAAGCACTGTAGTGCTTGTGTGACCTCTAGTTTACTGAGAGGTGAGGACTCTGGTTTAACTCAGAGTGTGTGTGTGTGGAGCACTGTTAGTGCTTATTTGACCTCTAGTTTACCCGAGAGGTGAGGACTTGAGCCCTGAGGCTCAGGTGTGTTTAGTTTGAAGATTGTAGAGCTGGGGGTTTTGTGTCTGTCTATAGGACATCTGTTGTGTTTTTTCCTCATTATTTTTATAATTTTGTATGATCAGGTAGGCTTGGTAGTCCTGTTTTCATTTTTCTTTATATTTAGAACTGATGTTTTTGCAGGTAGAGCGTGGTCTGAATTAGCTTCGACGGCCCTGTATAGGGTTGGCCTGATTTGGACTGTGTTATCTTAAGTTTGGCCAGCTCATCTGATCCATCTTTCAGTTGTCACTTTGTTTCTTTTTTGTTCCTGACGTGGGCGCCAGAAGAAGGACGATGGGCTCCAGACCTGAGATGACCTCGCCAGCCACTAAAGTCCTTAGTTTAGTTTAAACTTTTAAAAACCATCTTCTTGTGTCCTGTGTCCACTTTATATGTTTTGATCTTACGGGTCGTAACACATGCCATGTCTCCCGGATGCTTACATAGCTGCCCACTGCTCCACCTGGGTGTATCTCAGGGGTGATGGGTTAAATGCAGAGAACTAATTTTACCATACAATGACAACACTTTACTTTACTTCAATCTGAGTCCTAACAAGAATGTATACAATCTTTTTTTTTTTCAGTAACTACTGGAGTCAATCCTATCTATGCTAGCAAAAGACATCATGACCAGTTGACAGATTTTAATAAAACTCTCAGAAATAATCATTAGATTTATGTCTACAACGGATTTAGACCTTTTTGAAGTCAGTCCAATTTACCACATCTTTTTAACATCAGCCAAAACTAAAATGTCTATAATTCAGTCAGTTTGACAGACTTTGAAGTAAAGTTTGATGTGGTAGAAGCTGATCGTTAACTGCATGTTGAGAAGATCTGCGTGTTCTTTGTGTTTATGGACCTGTGTTTCCTGCCCTCCTCGTTGTCCTTCCCCGGGTGTTAATTATTATCCCCTCGTTCGTTAGTGTCCCTATAAGTTCTGCGTCTCGTTGTTCCCCAGTCCGTGGATAGTCCTGTCAAGGCGTTCATGTAAGTGTGCCACGTCAGCCTTTTGTTTGATAAATTATACTTTTTTTTTTTTTACCTTCGAGTTCCTCACATCTGTCTGCACACTGGTTTCAACAAATCCACACCAGATCATGATACACATACAACCTGCTTTTTTACATCTTTGCAAAATTGCACAAGATTGAGCTCATGTCATTTTCTAGGTCAGACATAAATGACTAAAACTCAGTTTCTCAACTTAAAACAATCTTGGTCAAAATCTAAGTTTGGTATGAAAGGCAGCAGGCATTGTGAATTTCTTAGGACTTATAGTTGTTCTATAATTTTTTTACATTACTTATTAATCAAACTTTTTTTTTTTCTAATTCATAAAATCTAAGCTGCTAAAATTTGTTATAGTGGAATTACAAACAGCTGTTATCTTGTTTAAAGCAAAAAAAACAATTTCTTACCAGGAACCATTCAAAAGTTTTCTGAAAACAGGAAGGACTTTGTACCTTAAGGGAAAAAGGTGAATTTAAAACTTTACAATTCAGAACCACAATAAAAAGCTTTCGTATATCAGTATGTGGGGTGAAGCTTTGGAATGGTTTAAGCATGGAAATAAAATGTCCAAACATGAAACAGTTTAAAACACCATTTAAGAAGATGATTATCACTGCATATCAAAAAAGGAAATAATGACTGTTATTACTGCTATTATAAATGTTGGTAACAATTAATTAATTCATCAGTTATTACGGCATTATGGTATATTGATCTAGAAAGAATTTTAACGTGTGAAAAAGGATTGATGCTTGATCATAATCTCTGTAACAAGGCGGGACACCTTTCTTCCCTCTCCCTGTTCTCCTCCTGCTTTTTGCTCTCTGTCTGTGTTTCGGAGCAGCTCCTATTTTTACACATCTTCCAAAATGAAAGCTACAGTTTTAGATCTGACCAACTGGACGTTCGACGCAAATGACAAAATATTTTCAACAAAATGACTGGGCCCTGGAGAACCCTCATGTCTGTTCGGACAACACTCATGCAGCTGGATATGTCTCTGGGGAAGTGGAATGTGACGTGTGTACCTTTGCTGTCGATCGAGGACGATGAAATTGCATATAATTGGATTTATGATAACGGGTTTCCTGTTTTTGGAATTGTCTGGTTCCTGGATTATCAACGTACAAAGAAGACAGCCACAGCTAATTTGGACCTCGTCAGGCTGCTGCCTATGTGAAGGCTGGTCCGTGCTTTGAGGACTCAACATCAGCTGATTTATGAGCTGAACCGCAAGATGGAAGTGATTTGAATCGCAGGTCAACATGAACATGACCTTGAAGAGGCTCGTAAGCACGGACCAGTAGAACGCACCCTGATCTGGCCATTTTGGACCTTGGAAGTACCAGTAAGACTCAAAGGCTGACAAGTAAAATAATCTGCCTGAATAAATCAACAATTGTGGTTATCTGAATCTGACTCCCTGGTTGACCTTGAAACAGGCCGACTTATCAATTTCTCCTGGGAAATGTGTAAACTAAGGAAAAGCTTTGTCTATCACCCCCCAACCCCAACCCCACCACTTCTGTGCCGGCTGACCAGCAGAATAATGAACTATCTGTTAGTGCTTCATGGACCACCTCATCGTCAAATGCATATGTAACGTGTTCAGTGCTTTAAGTGGGAAAAAAATAAGTGCCGGTACTTTCCCTAATGTCATAATAATATGCATACCTGCAAACTCAGAAGGGATGAAAAAGGTGACAAACGTTGCGCCAACCCCCCCCCCCCCGAAAGATTTTGTAATTTTTTAACATGCTTCAGGTAAAAGTCATTTACTAACCTGATTTAATGAGGACATAAATAGGAAAGATTGTGTCAACCAAAAAATCAACAACCAACAACAGCAGCAAGTCAAATACAGCAGAACATTTTGCTAACAATGCGCTGCTCCGAGTCAACAGATGCATTTAAAAACTTAAGACTTATCTCTTCAGACAGGCTTTTGGTTAATTTTGTACATTGATTTTAGAGTTTGTTATGTTTTACCTTTTTGTATAGTACTTCTGTGATTTTATGATTTTATTTTTCCTTTTGTAAAGCACTTTGTGACTCTCATGTCTGTGAAATGTGCTATATAAATAAAACTTACTTACTAACAGTAAAAACTCATTTCTTAAATGTTTTGCCAGAAATTTTTGAATAAAGTAGATGCCATTTCCTGCATTCTGGTGTATTTTAACAAGTTGTTAAACATCTATGTTTACCTACATGTAAACATGATTCACTAACTATTTTAGAGACATCTAACAAAATAAAGTCAGGTCCTGTGGACAGATTAAAAAATTGTTTAAATTATTATTGATCATGCATCAGGATATTTTAGAGACACCTCATTCAACTAGTTCATATAGACATCATCCTGTTTTTAAACTCACTCCTGTGGCTAAGATAATTAAATTAATGTGACACTTTATCACAGTGGCTTTAGGGGTGCAACTGACTTTTATTTTGTTAATTTTTATTTAGTTTTATTTGTAACACAACATGCCATTTTACTAAACAATGGTTACACTCAACTGCACATATAAAAATATTAACTTTACCCAATGAACAGGTGACATTTTAATAATCACCAACAGTGAATTTAGGAGGGGCTTTTTACAGTTTTCTGATTTAGTGATAGATGTGGTTTAATGTAGAGTTACCTGCAGCTGTTCCTTCATACGCACCGTGATGAAGTTAGTTTACGACTCCGTCATGTTTTCTTCAGCGGGGTTCTCTCGTGTCGTCAATTTCAAAACTGCATGTTGCTGGGTTTTTTTAGCTCTGTGAAGCTTCAAGAGCTCCCACACGTTGGAGGAGTTCCTTCCGCCTCCGTCGCGCTCTGTCGCGCTGCAGAGTTGTTGTTTTTTTACAGATTTCGCTGTCGTCTCCTCCCCTGTCTATCCTGAGGTTGTGATTGGCCAAAATGACGCGCTCCACCAAATATGTTTTATTGTCGACAGATGCATTGCTGTTTCTTGAAATCCAGTCAGGGGGAAATGATGCATTCTAATCTGCCATGGGTCTTTCAAGTGGAGAAGACGAAAATAAGTTCCGGAACGCACCTTACTATTAAAAAAAGTCCCGGTACTCTCGGGGTTGAATTTTAGAAGTGGCGGAACTGGGTTCCGATGAGTTCCGGCCCACTTAAAGCACTGAACGTGTTCATAAATGAGATATCTGGCACACGTCTTAAATCGTGTCCTGTTAGGACAAGGTGTGAAGAGATCTTTTTTTGTAATGCCACTATCCTCTCCTCATGGCTTTGTCCCTTTTTCTGTAAAAAATGTATTCTGAAAAGGACAAGAAGCACTTTAGATCAAACAAAGGAGGGATGGTTAAAAATTAAAGGCAAAAACCAAACGACCCGCATGCTTGATTCAAATTAAATGTGTGAAAAAGCTCTGCAGGTTCAGAGCTGATCACAGAGATGTAAAATATACTTTACTACTGCTGTTTTGTTTTCTGCTTGCTTTTGTTTTAAACTTGTTTTCTTTTTATGTAACTTTGTTAATTCTTTTATTATATTAGGTTCAATAAAGTTAAAACTTAAACTTGTCAGTTATCTTTAAGAGGATATTTGCTGATATTTACCTCCTGGTAAAATAAAAAACACAACGTGTGGTCAGTTTCTTTTACAGTTGTGTTGATGCGACAACTCGGACCACAGAAGGAAGCTGTGGGACAAACAGGTCAGAAGGGAAACAAAAGATCTGTCTTTTGTTCCCATAATGAACCCTTACTGCCTCTGTTTGTTCTTATCAGAGCAGTTTTCAGCTCGCGCTCGCTGACGTGCTCCTGTTTGAATTCCACGCATCAGTCCAGGATGCATTTCAGCTTCTTGGGTTATTTTAGATCAAAGTCGGTTTCATTAGCACATCACTACAGTAACTCTAGACCAAAGGGCTCATTATTCTAATAAATTCTGAGACAGAAATACATTTCACCGTCACAACAGGAGATCAGTCAGTGTTCATGCAAGAATAGTTGCAGGATTGCTGCTAAACGAAAGCCCTAGTGTTGCTGTAGATCCCAGGAAGAAAGAAAGGATTCCTCAGTGAATTTTCATATATTATACATTTCTGGGAAAGTTTTTAACCTGTTCGCTTTTAATGTACGGGGTGTTATGATTATTGTCACAAAAGAAAAGGAAGCAAGGCATGAAAAACAAAATGATTCAATAGAGTCAACCTGGTAAAGATGGCCACCCTAGCTAAACGAACTTGTCAATCACAAAAACAAGTTTCATATCATTGCAGCATCACAGAAAATAAGGACGGTCACTTATGTCCAAGGTCTTTTGTTAAATAGACCTGAGATTGTTGTTATTATCTGATCTGATGACATGAGTGTGAGGTTGTGTAAAAGAACAAGTTCTTGAAATAAATGTATTTATTTATTAAATTATAAGAAATGCACAGGCGTTATGCAGGGTGAATTAATTTTCTGGTCAATTACTCTGCACACCTGGTTGTCATTAGAACTTCTCTGAGTCTAGTACCTTTGTAATACATTTAACAAAATGCTGGAGTGATATTTCAGTTCACGTTGAGGTTCACACGGCCCCTGCAGCTTTTTGGAGACGCAGTTTATTATTCAAATCTCCTGTTTCACATCCCGAATGATGTGCGACTGCAGAGGCCATTTCTTTCCAGTGAACAGTTCTTAGGTTTCAGAAACATATCAGAGATGATTTAAACTTTTTCCGTTCTTGCTGAAGGTAGGTTTAAGAAAAAGGAAATGGGCTGAGGTATTTAAATGATTCATTTATCACTAAATGACTTAGTGCCTGTTAAAAATAAATCAATAGAAAAAACATACCATACCATACCATTTTATTTATAAAGCACTTTAAACAGGAACAAGTCCACACAAAGTGCTGGACAAACAAACACGCAACAGGCAACACAGACAATGAAGTACAACACGAAAAACATAAAAACATTGCAGATCATAAATAAAACGATCCAATACAAATCAGCTGGCATTGAAAGCGATGGAGTAGTAGTGAGTTTTTAACCGGGATTTGAAAACCGAGAGGGAGGGGGCCTGTTTGATGAGCAGCGGTAACTCGTTCCAGAGTCTTGGGCCTGCTACAGAGAAAGCCCTGTCACCCCTGCGCTTAAGGCGAGTTTCTGGAACTATTAAGAGTACCTGATCCTCTGACCTCAAAGCACGTGGAGGGACATATGGGTGTATCAGATCCGAGAGATAGGCGGGGGCGAGACTGTTCAGCGATTTGTAGACATACATGAGAATTTTGAATTGGATTCGAAGATGAACCGGTAGCCAGTGAAGGGAGGCCAAGACTGGTGTAATGTGCTCTCTTTTGCGTGTGCTGGTTAAAAATCGGGCAGCTGCGTTCTGAACCAGTTGTAATCGTGCAATGGTGGCTTGACTGACGCCAAGCAGAAGGGAATTGCAGTAATCCAGCCTAGATGTAATGAATGCGTGAATCACTGTCTCCAGGTTGTTTTTTGATAATATGGGCTTCAGCTTAGACAGACGCCTCAGCTGGAAAAAACAGGATTTGACAATCATGTTTACATGACTGTTGAGTTTCATGGAAGGATCCATTATCACTCCCAGATTTGTGACTTTTTGTTTTTCGGACAGGGGTAGAGCAGACAGGTCAATGCAGTGGTTTGAGGTTGTGTCATTGGGAAGGAACAATATGGCTTCCGACTTCTTATCGTTGAAGCTTAAGAAATTTAAAGCCATCCAGTCCCTGATGTCAGCCAGGCAGTCGAGCAGAGGTTGAATAGAGCCTGTACCATTTTGTCTTAGGGGGAAGTAAATTTGACAGTCATCAGCGTAGAAGTGGAAGGGTATATTGTGTTTCCGGAAAATAGCACCGAGTGGCAGCAGAGGACCCAGGATGGACCCCTGCGGAACCCCCCATTTAAGAGCCGCCACTGCAGAAGTAAAATCGTTGATGGAAACACAAAAGGATCTGTCAGAGAGGTAGGATCTGAACCAGTTTAGGGCTGATCCTGAGATGCCCACCCACTGCTCCAACCTAGCAATGAGGATCTCATGGTCGATGGTGTCGAAAGCGGATGTGAGGTCCAATAGGACAAGCAGCACAGAGTCACCAGTATCTGTGGATAGAAAGATGTCGTTAAAAACCTTCAGTAGGGCAGTCTCAGTGCTGTGGAGGGATTTGAAGCCAGACTGGAATAGCTCGGGGATAGCGTGATCCTCCAGGAAGCACTTTAGTTGGGACTCAACTATTTTCTCTAGAAGTTTAGAAACAAATGGGAGTCTGGAGACAGGCCTGAAGTTGGATAATACTGACGGGTCGAGGTTTGGTTTTTTCAGGAGGGGTTGAACAGCAGCATGTTTTAATGATTTTGGCACCACACCCGAGGATAGACTGCTATTTACAATCGAGAGAATGGAGGGACCTAGAGTGTGAAAAACCTCCTTTAGGAGCCGAGGGGGGACCACATCGAAGGGGGAGCCAGATGGTTTCAGGCTGCACATGACCTGCTCTAGAGAGGACAGAGAGACTGGTTCAAAATGGTCACAAACAGCAACAGATTGAGGTGGGATGGATGGATCGTTAGATGGAGGAGAAATGAGAGCCCTGGTGGTTGCGATTTTATCTAAAAAGAAATGTTGGAAGTTCTCGCACAGCTCAGTCGAGGCTTCCATGGGTGATTGTTCAGTGAGGTGGAGAACAGAGTTTAGGGTGGAGAACAGAACTCGAGGATTGCGAGAGTTTGCAGCAATGATATCAGAGAAGTATTGTGATTTAGCAGTTTTCACTGCTTTCTGATATCGGCGCCAGCTCTCTTTTACCATCTGAAAAGAGACCTGCAGTCTGTCTTTTTTCCATTTCCTCTCCGCCTTTCGGCATTGCTGCCTGGCAGCTCTGGTCGTGTCATTCAGCCACGGTTCGGCCCTGAGTTTTGGTCTTCTAGGTTTAATAGGCGCCACTTGATCCAAAGCCTTTAAACAAACAGAGTCAAACTGGTTTGTCAGCTCCTCAGTGCTGGAGAGGAACAATGGGGGCTGAATTAACATGTCATTGTTGTAAACCTCAGTGAAACGTGCGGCAGTTAAATGGTTAACATTCCTGCCTTTACGTGCAGGAATGCATGTTTTAGGGGTTACATGGGGGATGGTGAACTGAAAATTGACTGGCCTATGATCCGAGAAAACATTGTCCCCTATTTCAAGGTTTGAAACGGTCACATCACATGTTAAAACAAGGTCCAATAAATGTCCACACTGCTGCATGGGAGAGTTCACGTGTTGAGTTAAATTAAATGAGTCCAATAAATCTAAAAAGTCCTTAACCATGGGCTTCTCAGGACAACACACATGCAAGTTGAAGTCGCCTGAAATGACGACCCGAGAATATTTAGCTGTAATTTCAGCCAAGAAATCAGAAAACTCGCTGATGAAGTTCTTGGAACGAGGCGGCCGGTAGACAAGAGCACACAAAGTTACAGGTGAATGGCCTAGTTCAAAAACAGTCAGCTCAAAGCTAGAGCAGGAGACTGGGATGGACAGTTGTTTACAGTCAAAAGTTGATTTGAATATTGTTAATAATCCACCACCATGGAGACTTCCGGTTATGACATCACAGTGAACAGACGCGTGTGCGGGCGGCTCGCTGCTGAATCCTTTAAATTAATCCGTAAGCTGGGCCAAAAAGTCATAACTTTGATTGTTTTGTTAACGCAAAAACGTTTACTTGGACTCATGCCACCGAAAAGTGCCAAATCTGGTCAAATGTCAGCTAAAACGGTTCCACATGAGAGCGAGGCTGACGAAGCCAGTGCCGGTGAGACCAGAACCGGCGTGGGTGTGGCAACGCGGAGCCACACGGAGAAGGAGCAGGAGCCTCCGACAAATCCTCCGACAAATCGAGACATTCTTGAAGCAATCAGCTCACTGAAAGAGGATATGAATAAAAAATCTACGGACATGATGCGAGCGATTAAGGATATCAAGGGGGATATAGAGTCGCTCTCTGAAAGAATTGGAGGAACAGAAGTTCGTATTTCACAAACAGAGGACGACGTTACTGCCCTTCAAAATAAAGTTAAGTCTCTGGAGAAAACAGTGGAAGGGCTGAGTGACAGAGCTGCGGAGCAGGAGGACAGAGCCAGGCGCTCCAATTTGAGACTGATTGGGTTACCTGAGAGAGCCGAGGGATCGGATCTGTGTGGTTTTCTGGAGAAATGGTTGCCGGAGGCTCTGGGAGAAAGCTTCACTGTGTCCAGTTTTGTGGAGAGAGCCCACAGGATCGGGCCTCCTAACAGATCTGCAGTCCCAAGGGTTGTCATAATTAAGTTTTTGAACTATTGCGACCGGGAAAAAACCCTGAAATCCGTCAGAAAAATGAAGGAGCTGCATTATGAGGGACGCCGGATTTCCTTTTACCCGGACCTCTCGACCGAGACGCGCAAGCTGCAGCGGCGCTTTGATGAAGTGAAGGCCCGACTCCGTGCCCTCAAAATCCGATACGGCATTCTGTATCCAGCCCATCTGATTATTACGCATGGTGACAAGCGCAGGATCTTCAAATCCGTGGAGGAAGCGGAAAAATATATTGATGGAATAAACTCATAGACTTCGAGACATCTTTATTGGTCGCCTTTTTTTTCTTTTTTCATCTTTGCTGTGGAGCGACGATGGACTTTTGGCAACGAGGAGCACAAATTGGCCTATCAGTGGACATTATAGTAAGTTAAAACTATTTTACTGCCAAAATTTGTAGACATGTTATCCTAAAATAATATTTGAGTTTTACAAAATGTTTTTTTTTCTTCTTCTCTGTATGAGGTAGTATAAACATTGCTGCTAATAGTTTCTTCATACACCTCTAGATACCTATTAAATATTATTTTTTT
>JBBPBX010038161.1:0-30545 GCA_038048925.1 Garcialebias charrua
AGACCCCAGTGTTTCTCTCCACCACTGAGGAGCTGACATCCCAGTTCAACTCTGTTTGTTTAAAGGCTCTGGATCATGTTGCTCCTGTTAAAGCTAGAAAACCAAAACTTAGAGCAGAACCGTTGTTACGACCGGTAAAAGTCAAAACATATTGAAGGACGTAGGACACAAGGAAAAAGGTTTAACAGAATTTTTATTAACTAAACTAAAGTCTGGTCAAGGATTAAGTCATCTGCAGCAGCTCCCTCTGGACAGGAACCACCACCGGCTTTTCCAGGCATCCCACGTCACAAACAAATAAACAAAGTAGCAACTGAAAGATGGGTTAGGGTAAAGCGGCCAAAAGGAAAATAAGGCTGCCCAACAGAGCCAACTCCTATAGAGCCGTTGAACCCTGTTGGACAGCGGGCTACCTGTACCAAAACTTTAGGCCTAATAGAAGGAACTAAAGCGAAAACAGGACTACCAGCTTTACCAAACCAGAAAGTGATGAAAGTAAATAAGAGGGAAAAAACAACTGTATGGACAGATACAAACCTCTTACAGTCTCAAACTCAACACACTTGAGCCTCAGGGCTTAAGTCCACACCTCTCAGGTTACCTTGAGGTCACAAAACAGAACACTGTCAGTCCTGTCAGTGTTCCTAACTCACTCTACCTAAAGAGTCCTTATGAGCACACCGTGCTCCAAAACACAACTCCCACAGGAGCACACCACAGCCAACACTCTAGATCAACTAGAGCTCACACGACTCTATAAAGAATCCCCAAGAGCACTCAGGTGCTCCAACAAACACACACTCCAACAGGAGCAAACAAACAAACTCTAGATTAACTAGAGCTCACAAACAACCAGGGAGGGTAGAGAAACTCCCTGCACTACAAGCTTTTCAATAAACTTGGTTTACCTTCCAAAAAAGCTCTCAAGTTGCTCCAACAAGCTCCTGCTTGTATCCACCAACCTCAGTTGGCTATAGGGATGGGAACCGAGAACCGGTTCTGTTAGAGAACCGGTTCTTAAAAGTCCAATTCCATGGAATTGTAGGATGCTTGTCTTAACGATTCAGCTTATCGGTTCTGCAGACTCCTGGTGGTGACGTATTTAAGCGCTGACATCACAGACATGCGCCGCGCCCGAAAAAAATAAATATTTCTTAGCTGACTTCATAGCAGACGTCCTTCTGAGCTTAACGAAATGTTCAAATCAGCTGGATTTAAAAAAAAAAAGTTCGCGGAATTTTAGGCAGGCGCCAGGCGGGTCAAACCGGACGCTTTCTTTCTTTAAATTTAGCTAAATAAACGCTTAAAAAATATAATTCTTAGCTGACTTAATAGTAGACGTACTCCTGAGTTTAACGAAATGTTCAAATCAGCTGGATTAAAAAAAAAAGTTCGCTGACTTTTATGCAGGCGCCAGGCGGGTCAAACCGGACGCTTTGTTTCTTTAAATTTAGCTAAATAAACGCTTAAAAATATATTTCTTACCTCACTATAGCAGACGGGCTCCTGAGCTGAACCAAATGTGAAATCAGCTGGATTTAAAAATCCGCGGTGTGGTTATGAGTGGTATCTTGCAAACAAAAACAGCTACATCCACAGCAGGGAGCGGGCAGCGACAGAGTCAGTCCGACCAAAGGAGGCTTTTTTCGAACACAGCAAGTAGAAACTTCTGGAAGTGGCCACTCTTCCTCTTCACTCTCTGAGTCCTCTGCTGGCTGCTGCCTACAGCGCCTCTATAGCGGCCGAAACTGGTACTGCACCATTTTCGCCAAAAATGAAAAACGAAGAATCAGAGCGAAAAATGAGTCTAAAAATATGGGAAAATATCCATAAATAAATTCTTTATGAACACAAATGGTTTACTATATTTTATTACCCAAATGAGAATTGATAACAGAATTGATAAGGAATCGAATCGATAAATGACATCGATAAAGGCATCGATATTGATAATTTCTTATCAATTCCCATCCCTAGTTGGCTATCTCAAAACCTCCACACTGTTCTGGTTCTTGCTCCCAGCTTATAAAAGGGAGAGAGCCAGCAGGTGTTTGCAGCTCAGCTAATCAAGCCTGAGCAGCTTAGTAAAAAAAAAGGTGCAGCAGGAGGCTGCAGACTTCAGGTGACCTAAACATAATGGGAGGTTTAAAAAAATCCATTAAATCCCTTCAGGATACATAACACTCCCACTGCTAAATGTTTTGTATGGGGTGATGTAGATGTGAGGTAAAAACATCATACATGACCCATACAAAAACAGTGAGGTTACATGTAGCGGTCCTCATCATTCAAACAGACTAAAAACCTCATTAAAAACGAGTCTGTTAAACCGCTAACAAATCTACAGGCACTCAAAAAGTTTTAAAACCAAAACGACATCTTGGGTCTGGCTTTATCCTAAAAAGCTTTTGCTTAACAAAAGACCCCAAACAACTACTAACACCATGGTTAATGGTGCCAGTGTGAGACTGGTTAATTCTCACGACAACCAAGGGAAATCTGTCCTCCTCATTTCCTGCACTGGACAGCATCCCCGTGTCAGTTGCAACAGCTCTGTTCTCAGCCACACTGTAAGCATAGTAGAGACAGTTAGACTCAGAATCATTTTAAACATGTCCTATATAAGGCAGCAGCATCTTATCTCTCACAGACAGTAACATGTTGTGTTCTTCAGACCCATCTCTTGCTTTAGGTTGAGGCGACGGTCCCATGTCATCCACCATCACTTTCTCTTTGATTTCTGTAGTGGCAGAAACGGGACATAAAGGAGCAGGAGAATGTGTCACGTGTGGCTTAATCTCTCTTAGGCTCACTGAGACTTCCTCTTCCTCAGAGCTAAATAAAATACATTTCCTTAGTTCAAAGTCATCCTCATTTAGCTCTTCTAAGTCTATTATGTCCTCATCTGACTGAACTGTGGTTTGTTCAGTTTTAAGTTCAGTGTCAGGTTTAGTTTCATGTTCAGTGTCAAACATCTGTAAGA
Organism: Garcialebias charrua; assembly: GCA_038048925.1. Taxonomy (NCBI): domain Eukaryota; kingdom Metazoa; phylum Chordata; class Actinopteri; order Cyprinodontiformes; family Rivulidae; genus Garcialebias; species Garcialebias charrua. The sequence continues at coordinate 2,984 of JBBPBX010038161.1, forward strand.
AACAGTCACCGAGATCGTCATCTACTTCTTGAAGATGAAGCAAGAGTTTCACTTCCTCCACTGGAATCGGTTTTGCTTCACAGTTCATCAGGGAGTTGTTACTCAAATTGATCTCGTCTTCTTCCTCCGGTAGATGTTCTTGAGGCGTCTCCTTCTGTTGAGGTGTGAGAGGCACCCGCATAGACACAGATGTTACATCAAAGTCAGGACATGCGTGCGGTAGCTCACTTGCTTGAGTGCAAAGCACTGGTGCAGTTACCACCGGATGACAGGCAGTGGGACAGGAATGTTGAATCGTCACCCTTCTCAGCCGTTCCAAATCCTCTTGTTCCTGAAGACGCTTAAATTCATCCAGAGCAGCTTGAAGTCTCCATTGCTCAAGCTCTTGTTCTTTCAAGAGAGCTTGGTGTTTAATCTTAAGTTTCTTTTTTAATTTCGAACTGCTCTAAAATAAGCTCTTTTTCTTTCCTTATTCGTTCATCATGTTTTCTTTTTAAAGCAGATTCATTTTCCTTTTCCTTTAGATGCTCTGTATCATTTACCGCAGGAAAAATGTCGAGCATAAATAATTTAGACAACAGTTCACCTTTAAAATGTTTTTCATGAATGCGGCCTCTTACATCAATGTTGAAGTGTTCTGCCACACTCAACATTTGTTCTATAGTGCAGTCAGCAAAGACCTGCACTGTGGGTTGTTCAATAAATTTCTTTAAATTGAACACCATGATGTGGACACAAACAGCTTTCAAGCTGTACCCTTCTTCAAAAGACTTTCACTGTAAACAACAGCAAAAATCCCAGCTGCATTTGAACGTAGCACAATCCAAAAACACACACACACAGCTGCGTGTTTCAGCTCAATCAGCAACCAGGAGCTGGTCCTGTCAGCTCCAGAGAGATTGCAAACTACAGCACACAGCTGTCAAAACACACCAAATGTAAAAAGGAGCAGTTAATTCTATTAACTACTGTCCAAAAACACTTAGCTTCAAAAAACTTCACAACACTCTCAATATCTAGGCACAAAAAGCATAATGTCTGCTCAAAACCAGACTCCCACAAACATGCACAGCAGGTGCTCAGCAAACATGAGCTGACTAGAAACTCAAGTGCTTCATAGAAACACTCCAAGTTTGTCCTGTGCAGACAAACAGACGAGCAGACAACTCAAAAAACACAGCACCTTACAAACGAGCCCCCAATACTAATTCAGATCCCGGACGAGCCATCCAGAATATTTTACGACCGGTAAAAGTCAAAACATATTGAAGGATGCAGGACACAAGGAAAAAGGTTTAACAGAATTTTTATTAACTAAACTAAAGTCTGGTCAAGGATTAAGTCATCTGCAGCAGCTCCCTCTGGTCAGGAACCACCACCGGCTTCTCCAGGCATCCCACGTCACAAACAAATAAACAAAGTAGCAACTGAAAGATGGGTTAGGGTAAAGCGGCCAAAAGGAAAATAAGGTTGCCCAACAGAGCCAACTCCTATAGAGCCGTTGAACCCTGTTGGACAGCGGGCTATCTGTACCAAAACTCTAGGCCTAATAGAAGGAACTAAAGCGAAAACAGGACTACCAGCTTTACCAAACCAGAAAGTGATGAAAGTAAATAAGAGGGAAAAAACAACTGTATGGACAGACACAAACCTCTTACAGTCTCAAACTCAACACACTTGAGCCTCAGGGCTCAAGTCCACACCTCTCAGGTTACCTTGAGGTCACAAAACAGAACACTGTCAGTCCTGTCAGTGTTCCTAACTCACTCTACCTAAAGAGTCCTTATGAGCACACCGTGCTCCAAAACACAACTCCCACAGGAGCACACCACAGCCAACACTCTAGATCAACTAGAGCTCACACGACTCTATAAAGAGTCCCCAAGAGCACTCAGGTGCTCCAACAAACACACTCCAACAGGAGCAAACAAACAAACTCTAGATTAACTAGAGCTCACAAACATCCAGGGAGGGTGGAGAAACTCCCTGCACTACAAGCTTTTCAATAAACTTGGTTTACCTTCCAAAAAGGCTCTCAAGTTGCTCCAACAAGCTCCTGCTTGTATCCACCAACCTCAGTTGGCATATCTCAAAACCTCCACACTGTTCTGGTTCTTGCTCCCAGCTTATAAAAGGGAGAGAGCCAGCAGGTGTTTGCAGCTCAGCTAATCAAGCCTGAGCAGCTGAGTAAAAAAAAGGTACAGCAGGAGGCTGCAGACTTCAGGTGACCTAAACATAATGGGAGGTTTAAAAAAAATCCATTAAATCCCTTCAGGATACATAACAACCGTGGCTGAATGACGTCACCAAAGCTGTTAGGCAGCAGTGCAGGAGGGTAGAGCGTAAATGGAGAAAAGACAGGCTGCAGGTCTCCTTTCAAATATTAAAAGAGAGTTGGCGTTGTTATCAGAAAGCAGTAAAAACTGCTAAATCCCAATACTTTTCAGATATCATTTCCTCAAACTCTCATAATCCACGAGTTCTGTTCTCCACCCTAAACTCTGTTCTCCACCTCATTGAACAATCACCCCTGGAAGCCTCGACTGAGCTGTGCGAGAACTTCCTACATTTCTTTTTAGAAAAAATTGTGACCACCCGGGCTCTCATTTCTCCTCTAACTCATGATCCATCCATCTCACCTCAATCTATTTGACCACTTCGAACCAGTCTATTTGTCTTCTCTAGAGCAAGTCATGTGCAACCTGAAACCATCTGGTTCCCCTTTGATGTGGTCCCCCCTCGGCTACTAAAGGAGGTTTTTCATACTCTTGGTCCTTCCATTCTTGCTATTGTAAATAGCAGTTTATCCCGTGTGGTGCCAAAATCATTAAAACATGCTACTTTTCAACCTCCTGAAAAAACCAAACCTTGATCCTTCAGTAGTACTGGTATTTAACTTCAGGCCTGTCTCCAGACTCCCATTTGTATCTAAACTTCTAGATAAAATAATTGAGTCCCAGTTGAAGTGCTTCCTGGAGGTTCACGCTATCCTCGAGTTATTCCAATTTGGCTTCAAATCTCTCCATAGCACTGAAACTGCCCTACTGAAGGTTTTTAATGACATCTTCCTATCCACATACACTGGTGACTCTGTGCTGCTTGTCCTATTGGACCTTACATCCGCTTTCGACACCATTGCCCATGAGATTCTCATTGCTAGGTTGGAGCAGTGGGTGGGCATCACAGGGTCAGCCCTCAATTGGTTCAGATCCTACCTCACTGACAGATCCTTTTGTGTTTCCATCAACGATTTTAGTTCTGCAGTGGCGGCACTTAAATGGGGGGTTCCGCAGGGGTCCATCCTGGGTCCTCTCCTATTCTCCTTATACCTACTGCCACTCGGTGCTATTTTCCAGAAACACAACATACCTTTCCACTTCTACGCCGATGACTGTCAAATCTACTTCCCTCTAAGAAACAATGGTACATGCTCTATTCAACCTCTGCTTGACTGCCTGGGTGACATCAGGGACTGGATGGCTTTAAATTTCTTAAAGTGTCTGTGACATGATTTTGGAACTATGCATAAAGTGGCACAACATATATATGTTTTATCATTCAACTATGTTCGTTTTTACAAGCAAAATGATAAATCAATGAAATTTTGATTTAAAGGTGATTTTAAAATTGGCGCTGTGTTTCGTCACGGGACATCCGGGTACTTACGCATGCGACGTTGTGACGTAGAGACATGAAGTTTCTGTCTGCCGCTGCTATTGGCATGCAGTGTCATTGTCTTCAAGATAGCCTATTTTCTTTTGTATAACTTGGAAAAATTGCTGGTATGTTGTGTAGGGCTGTACAATAGTGATACAATAATCTCACGATACGATACACGAAATTCTGCTCACGATACGATATATATTGTGATATTCAGCAAACAATACAATTCAATACACTTGCGATTTTCTGAAATATGTTAGAGGGACAGAGTGATTTTGGTGACATTTTGAGACTGTTATAGACTTGGATTGAATTAATTTAACTGAAAACTTATTAAGGTTAGTCATGGACACAGACTTAAAAGTCGACAGCTGGACAAAATGAATCAAAGAAGTGGTGGGAAAACGTGTTTCTTTCAATTGAAACAGTACAAACTGTAGCTTACATGCATTTGTAAAGTAAATAAAGTGCACCAAGTGCCCTGCTCTGAATAGTTTGAAACCTTTTTAACCTTGACACTTAACATCTGAAGGAATCATTCTAAGTGCTTGATAAGTAAACAGTAATATGACTTCTCCAAAACAGTCTATAATTCAAGTAATGAAGAACATTTAACTTCAAATGCACCGATCTTAGCAGAGCAGTTTAAGGCCTGTAGATAGACCCTGACTAATAAGTGAACTCTAAACAGAAAGTCTACTCTGCAGACCAAGTGAGCTACATTCTCCTCAGATTTTTGTTTAGAAATAGAATCTGATCGACATGCTCTGCAATGACATAATCTCGAACCATTGCATTGACCTTTCTACTCTAGCCCTGTCTGAAAAACAAAAAGTCACAAATCTGGGAGTGATAATGGATCCTTCTATGATACTCAACAGCCATGTAAATATAATCGTTAAATCCATTTTTTTCCAGCTGAGGCGACTGTCCAAGCTGAAGCCCATTCTATCCAAAAATAACCTGGAGACAGTAATACATGCATTTATTACATCTAGGCTTGATTACTGCAATTCACTCCTGTTTGGTATCAGTCAGACCACCATTGCACAACTACAACTGGTCCAGAACGCAGCAGCATGATTTTTAACCAGTACAGGCAGAAAAGAGCACATTACACCAGTCTTGGCCTCCCTGCACTGGCTACCGGTTCATCTTCGAATCCAGTTCAAAATTCTCTTGTATGTCTACAAATCGCTGAACAGTCTCACCCCCGCCTATCTCTCTGATTTGTTACACCCATATGTCCCACTACGTGCTCTGAGGTCAGCGGACTAGGTACTTTTAACAGTTCCAGGGTCTCGTCTTAAACGCAGAGGTGACAGGGCTTTCTCTGTAGAAGGCCCAAGACTCTGGAACGAGTTACCTCTACTCGTCAGACAGGCCCCCTCCCTCTCGGTTTTCAAATCCTGTTTAAAGACCCATTACTATTCTGTTGCTTTCACCACCAGCTAATCTGCGTTTGGTCGTTTTATTTATGATCTGCAATGTTCTTATGTCTATTTTTTGTACTTCATTGTGTGTGTTGCCTGTTGTTTGTTTTGTTTGTACAGCACTTTGGTTGGCCTTGTCACTGTTTAAAGTGCTCTATAAATAAAGTGGTATGGTATGGTATTGTTTGAATTTGAACAAATCTGGTTCCGATTCCCATCGATTCCCGATTTCCATTTTTTTCTTTAGATGCTTTTTTTTCTTTTTAAAGTCACATTATAACTGGATTAAATTATATGAACTTCTCTTTGAATTTAAATTCTATTAACTTTTTACTTTTTATTAACCTTACTATGAATTTCTCACAGGAATACTTTCAACCAGTACAGTATTTAAATATCAAATCTATGAACTTTAATATAAATAGGGCTGAGTTAGTGCTGGACAATAATTCGATATCGATATATCGCGATATACTTTTATTCAATAACGATTATATGAATTTTAAGCATATTTTCGACATTTCAATAGGATTTTACAGCATTTCACTGACGCTTTTCTTTTTCTGTTCGGGTTGAAGCGGCTGCTTCAGTGTCAACCCGGACAGAAAAAGCTGCGACACAAAAACGTAAGTGCGTGTTGACGTAGCTGTTACACAGCGCTTGAGTCCAGAAGGCGTTAGTGGTAGCTGGCTAAGCTAAGCTAATCTCCAACGCGCGTTAAGTTTTCGCTTCAAAACGAGTGACCATGAACGTCAGAATGTGACTGCAAAAAGTTTCACAAGTGAAGAGAAAGCAGATGACATCACTTGGAAAAACGAATTTGTCGGTGTGGAAGTGGTTTGGCTTTCTAAGATCTGTTAAACTGCAGGTTTCTGCTGCAGCGAGGTCCTACTCGGTCTCTTTATGCTGCAAAACGTGACGGAGAGTCGTTCTAACTAGCGGTGGGAACATCTCTAACTTGTTTCATCTGAAGAGTTTCCACTCAATAGAATATGATGAGTCAGAAGATGAAGCACAATAAAGTTTGAGCCGTGTCCCTGAAACTACGACGTACTGAAACAAACAGCCCCAGCGCTGGAAGTTTTTCTTTTTTTAAAAATTCATTTATTCAAAATAAAACAAATTTCATCAGAAAAAAACACTGAATGAAAAGGTGCAGAAAGAAGAAAATAGTCTTATAATATCTGCCCCTTATTTAAAAAAAATACAAAGTAACTGCAAACAACAACAACCTTCACTTGAACAATCTCCAAACTGAAGACGAAACAACTTCAGGTATCCTTCACCTGCACTATACCTTCCCAACAACTTTAATCATCGTTTAAAACATATAAATAGTTTTAGAAATGTTTATGGTGATATCAAATGAACTCCACAATCCTGTTTCCTGAATGACAACTCAGCTCTTTCAGACTACCGTAGTTCTAAATTAAGGTTTTACAAACATTTACATTCCCTTCAGGTTATAATGACTCTCTTTTTAACTAATTTTAATTAAATATTTGGGGGTAATATTTTTATTAGTTTTATACATGACTTGTAAAATACTATGTTCAACCAAATCATAAAATTTTAATAATTTCATTAAATATTTGGGGGTAATGTTTTTATTAGTTTTATACATGACTTGTAAAATACTATGTTCAACCAAATCATAAAATTTTAATAATTTCAATTGATGAAACAATATATTTGTTGGGTGACCATAGCACTTCCTACTAATAATTCTTATAGCTCTTTTTTCTAAAATAAAAATAGGGTTTGTAGTAGTTTTGCATGCTTTTCCCCAAACTTCAATATAATAGATTAAATAGGGAACAATCAGTACATTATACAATATATTCACAACTTTGTCATTTAAAAACTGTTTTTGGTCTCTCTTGTAAATGAGTCCTCGAGGCTCAATGGGATTAACCTGCCTAAATAAAGGTTGAATGAATTTTACTTTATACAGTAATGTAATTTCTTATTTTTATTCTTAAATAATTTACATGAGATTTCCATGTCAACTTCTCATCAATAACGACACTCAAATGTTTTATTTAATTAACTCTATGAATTTCAATGCTGTAAATTTGAAAGTTGTTTAAAGTTTAAACTATTAATCTTGACACAGTTGAGAATTTTATGGCAAGAAAGTTAATGTTCAATAATCCAGGTACCAAATCCAATAATTCTCTGTCAGGTCATCTGGACAGTTTCTTTTTTATAGAAACTGGATGAAGGATGGAGGGTGAAACGTTTCTATAAAAAAGAAACTGTTCAGATGACCAGACCGAGAATTATTGGATTTGGTACCTGGGTTATTGAGCATGAACTTTCTTGCCTTGAACCACTTTGGCTGTGGCTGCCTGCCTGGGAGGAGTAGACAAGGGACAGGACGGTCCCCAGAAACTATCTTGGCTCCAGCAAACTGGTTGGTCTACCTAAGGTGTTTACTGCTTGGTGGGGAAACAGTTTGCTGGAACTCCTCTGACTGATGATGCCCTCTGGATGGAGGGTGAAACATTTCTATAAAAAAAGAAACTGTCCAGATGACCCGACTGAGAATTATTGTGTTGAGAATTTTATGTTTATTTGATGGTGATTTCCATATTTTTGGAGGCTAAATACAAATGAAAGGTGAACATTAATTTATTTTTAGAGGTTTTAGTTTTTTTTAGGCTTTTATATTGTTTATATCGATATCTAATTATATCGCTATCGACCAAAATTAAGAAATATATTGTGATAAAAGATTTTGGCCATATTGTCCAGCCCTAGGCTGAGTAGTCAAGTCAAGTCAAGTCAAATTTATTTATATAGCACAGTTAGAACAGATAAACTGCTATCAAGGTGCTTCACACACACACACAACATAAAGAGGCTCAAAAAATTTACAGAACAGTATCACACATCAATACAGTAGTAACAATTCTGATATTAACAGCAGTAAAGTCTAATAAAAATGTATAGGAACAATATTAAAATGAAAACAGTAAAAACATATACACTACGTCAGCTCACACAGTATGAAACACCAGAGAGAACAGATGGGTTTTTAGCAGGGATTTGAACAAGTGAAGGGAGGAGGCCTGTCTAATGTTGAGGGGCAGGTTGTTCCAGAGTTTGGGGCCGGTGACTGAAAACGCCCGATCTCCTCGGAGCTTCAGATGTGTTTTTGGAACCACCAAGAGCATCTGATCAGATGATCTCAGGGCCCGCGGTGGAACATATGGTTCCAGCAGCTCAGAGAGGTAGAGGGGAGCGAGGCCATTCAGACATTTGTAGGTCAACAACAGGATTTTAAAGTCGACTCTAGTTCGCACGGGGAGCCAGTGCAGGGAGGAGAGAACAGGTGTAATGTGCTCAAACTTACGTGTACCGGTTAAAAGCCGAATTCGATTCCTACTGAATTCGGTTCTTTTATACTACCGACCAAACTGCTTGACGCTCCTGTAGTGATACAACCTTGACCTTTGAAACACTTCTCTGATCGCTCTCAGTAATTAACTTTTTGGGAGTTATTCCTGAAGGGACAATAATACTTTTATTACTTGTAATTTGAATCAAACATCATAAATTAAGTCATCCAGAGACTTCTTTTAATTCGTGTTAATTCAAATGTCATCAATGAATAACTGTGTTATTTGTATAAACATTAGTGCATTTAATGTTTGATAGTCAAGGACTATTTAATTCAAACTGGACATTTCCTCAAAATGTTGTGCATGAAGGATTTCTCCTCTCGAACTTGCATGTGAAGATAAAAGGAACACTATCTTTTTCATTTAGTTTGAAAACAGGACAACAAGAGACATTTTGTTTTTGTCCTTAAATAATCAAGATTAATGATATCTGTTTTTGCTATTATCATAGTAGGTTCCATATGTGATGCTTAATGACGTTGTTTTTAATCAAACCAACAGTATTTTGCTTACAGCGTTAAGGCAAAGAAATCAGTTTTATCATAAAATGCTGACATCTCAAACTAACACTTTGTCTTTCTGACAAACTAATCTTTTGACCCCCTTTCAACGTGTTGATGTCATTCTCACATCAACTTCTGATGCCATCCGGCCAATCAGAAAATAACACGTTTTCTGGGTCACGTCTCAGTTAAAACCTTCACATCTTCCTTCTCTCTTCAGTTGCTGGAAGAAATTTGACATGATTTGACTTTCTCTTTGAAGCTGAGAACTTGGACCAAGCGTCAACGGTCCAGTTCAACAGCCGAGTTAATAGCAAGACTGCTATGAACTCACTTGAACTCTAAGTTCTATCTGAATGAGGTTCCTTCAAGGAATCCTTGATTCTGAAAATCAACCAGACTGCCGTTACTTCAGTGGGCCAAAGGCGGACGTGAGAAGCTGCAAGGTAAACTGACTGACCCCATCGGACTTCAAGGACCTGATCGCTCTTTGAAGACCGTCAAAGGTAAAGTCGCTGATTGTTTACACACGGATACGTCCAGCTGGAGACCGCACGGAGAACGTGTCATGCTCTGGTTATAAACATTCAAGATAGTTGTTGTGGTGTTGCTAATACGTAGGTGTAGAATCAGACCACTGCAGACGGAGCTCACTTCATAACACCACGCTTTATTCAACTTCTTCCAACTCTTCTTCTCCTCTCTCCACATCCTGTTCTCTCCCTACTCGGAGGTTCCCCTGCTGTCAGTCTTATGTAATTGCAGGACACAACATTTTCCCTTTTCCTGAAACAATTACTTACATGTAATTTTGTACAGTATACTTGACAGTAGAAAATCAAAGTAATCAAATTATTATTTCTGTAAGCCAACAGTAATATGAAAGTTTACCCTTTTAACCCTTTGCATTACAGTATGAACAGTAGTAAATTTACTTGTCTTACAGAACAGTATGAACAGGAATAGTTTACATTTTTTTTCACTCTAACTTACAAAACCTGACAACCAGCTTGGTGCATTTCTATCTCTTTGACTTCTTCTCAACACAGCAAGCGGTTCATCAGTATTTCCTGGCAGTGCATATGCATCGAGTACAGTATCATCATTTTGTTCTGCAGCACGTAAGATTTGTTTTGGGAAGAGTGCAAGTTTTGAAGCATTCCACTTGCGCCCATCACTCAGTAAGAAAGTATTTGGTCCAACTTTCTTCATTACAGTACGTGGTTCTGTGAATCTGGAAGATCCTTTGGAAACGTGATCCGGTCTGCGAACACGAACCGTGTCACCCACGTTGAATGTTGGTACTTTAGCTCTCATTTTCTTGTCAGTATATTCCTTCATTTTGTTTTGCTTTTGTTTCACCCTCTGTTGTATTTGAGCTTGGCTTTTGCTCTTCAGTTCTACTGGGAGTATGTTTAACTTGGTACGCATCTTTCTGTTCCTCAGTAGTTCAAATGGGGTAACTCCAGTGGTTGCATGAGGAGTAGCTCGGTAGTTGTGAAGGAATTCAGTGACAGCTTCCTTCCATGAGCTGTGACTTCTTTCAGCTGTTTGTATGCTGTCTTTAAGCACTCTGTTAAATCTTTCCACAGCACCATTTGCTCTAGGATAATATACACTTGACTTTAAGTGCTGTATCTCTCTCTCAGAAAAGTACTAAACGCATGCGAAGTAAACTGAGTACCATTATCTGAAACAAGATACATCGGATTACCCTCCCTACTGAACACAGTGTTTAAAACCCGTATTATTACATCTGTAGTAACAGTAGGAGCGAATGCAACCTCAGGCCATTTGCTGTAGTAGTCTGTTAGCACAATAGCATAACGGCAGTCCCATTTAGCATTTTCAAACGGACCTGTAATGTCTATTGCAACTTTTTCCCATGGTTTGCTAGGAAATTCAACAGGAGTAAGTGGAGCAGTATTTGTTATTTGTTGCACTGGAACAGCATTTGGCAACATCTGTACTTTATGTATGAAATTTTTATCATAACCAACTTCCCGAACTGACATTCCTGGAGGATGTTCTGAAGCAGTATTTGTTAAAGCTGGTTGAACCATAGAGGTAGGAGAAGTAGCATTAGCAGTAACAATTTGTCGTCCCTCAAGCTTCATTTGTAATGCCTGAAATAAGTCTAAACCCAGCAGGGCAGCACCTGACTGAACAACAGTACCTTCAGTAGAAATACCATTATGAGAAATAGTAGCTTTTAAGCACCCTTTCACAGCAATTTTCTCTTTTGCATAGGTAACAAGATCTATTTATATATAAAAAAACAATAAAAAAATAAAAATACTGTATATACTGTATATTTTTAATAAATAGATAAATGTACAGTACTGTACAGTCACCAAGCACTTAGCCTATCCTAACACAGTTTTTAAAGATGAAGGAGTCAGTTGAATTGTCTCCCTCCTCCCTGCAGGCTCCATAGGGAGCTTGCTCCCTTTATGTGAAAGGGAGACAATTCAACTTATTCCTTCATCTTTAAAAACTGTGTTAGGATAGGCTAAGTGCTTGGTGACTGTCCAGTACTGTACATGTATTCATTTATATAAAAAAAAAGTAAAAAAAAATATATATATATTTTTTTTTACTATGTGATCCTACTTACGAATTTTTGACTTACGAGCGCCCCCTAGGGACAGAACTCGCTCGTAAGTCGGGGACTACCTGTATAAGTTTATTTGTAGATTTAAAAAAGGCTTTTGATACCATTGACCACACTATTTTATTAGAAAAACTGGAAAAATACAGTATTAGGGGCCCAGCTTTACAATGGATATCAAGTTATTTGACAGGAAGAAAAGTTTGTGCAAATTGATGATGTCAGATCTCATCTGTGTGATATTTCATGTGGAGTTCCTCAGGGATCGGTTCTTGGACCTAAGTTGTTTATTTTGTACATTAATGATATAATCAAGGTGTCTGAATTCCTAAATTGTGTTATGTTTGCTGATGACACTACCTTCTTTTGCTCGGGTGGAGACCTAAATCAAATTTGTGAACTTATGAAGAGGGAGTTTGCTAAACTACAAACTTGGTTTAAACTAAATAAGTTATCTTTGAATGTTGAAAAAACTAATTATATGATATTTAGTAAAAAAAATTCTCTGTGAACTTTCCTTTTCAAATTGATGGCGTCGAGATACACAGAGTAAATGAAGTCAGGTTCCTTGGAGTAATTATTGATGATAAACTGTCATGGAAGCAACATATTAACCTTGTAAGAACTAAATTATCAAAGTCCGTGGCAGTATTGTATAGGGTAAGGGACTTCTTGAATGTAAAAGCTCTGAGTTTGCTATACAACACAATTATTGTACCACATTTGATTTACTGTGTTGGTGTTTGGGGTACTGCTTGTAAAACTTTAACCCAGTCAATTTTCATTTTACAAAAAAGAGCTGTAAGAATTGTCTTAAGAAAACACTATTGTCATCCTTCTAGTATTTTGTTTTATCAAATGACATCGCTTAAGTTCTATGATTTGGTGGATTACTATATTTTACTAATTATGTTCAAGGCTCAGAACAACATACTACCACCACACATTCAAATATATTTTACTAAAAGGATTAGTTGTTACAATTTAAAGGGTATGGACATTTTTGTTAAACCGAAGTATCGAACCAGCTTGAGGGGTAGATCAACTTCTATAAAAGGCATAAGTTTATGGAATAGTTTGGACTGTGATATTAAAAATGAGAAATCATTATTTTTATTTAAGAAAAAGATCAAGAATATTCTGTTAACAAGATATATATAAGTTTGTAAATATCTATTAATTATAATGAGTAATGTGACTAATTATATGTTCTTTGCTATGCAATTTTATTTTCATTGCTTGATTCTGTTTGTTTAAAAATGATTTGTTAAGAAGGGGCAGATATGATAAGATATTATTCTTCTTCTGCTACCTTTTATTTTATATGTATTTTATTTATTTGAATTTGAAATGGTATTTGTGTTTTTTAACTATTATGAAATAAATAAACGTTTAAAACAAAACAAAAAAAAATTGTTTTTATAATCAGCATGTAGAGGGGATCCTTCGATTGACGCAGAGGAGGCGACCCTTGGATGAAGGTTGAAGACCAAGCGTTGGAGCTGCAGGTCCCCACATCGAAGGTTGTTGGCTGGTTGGCTTCCAGTCAGTGCCACTCTGGTTCTATGTGTCATGCAATTATGTGGTTTTTTAGGTGGGCTTATGATTGGGATTTTACATTAGGCCCTACCTATATGCACCTGGTGTGTAAGCTATCATGGTTTAGATCAGCTACAATTACCAATTAAGGGGTGGATCAATTCTGTAAACTTAGATATAGGGATCTATACCTATAAAATTTTGGAGGGCTTCTGTAACGAAGGCCTCTTCTTCCAAACTATTCCTCCATTCATTACTTAGTTTAGGTTAAACTAAAATAGAAAAATGAAATATAGTTTGGTCTAAATGTCTGTTGTCTTTTAGACGAACGACGTAGGATTTGGTATTCCTAATAAATTTTGAAGTCTATGGCGAGACTCATCAAAATGAATAGATAATCTAGAATAGAAACGATCGAATCGGTTCAATTTAGAAATTGTGAGACCAGTGTAGTTTATGGTACCTTGAGTAGCTTTAAACTACATTGACTCTTCGACGATTGAGATTTAACAAAACGAACTGCATGTTGGCATAGTTAAATCCATATCATTCATTAACCAATGTTAATACAAAACCTTTTTGGCTGGGAGTGTTCAGAACCAAACAATATCTCAACTAATGACAACAGTAATGACTAAACAACAAGGAAACAACGTTTCACTGCTTCGACACACTCTTGTCGTCAGATTCCAAAGTGCAACACACAAGAAAAACAGGTCTCAACTTTATGACCGAGGTCAAATTAAATCTCGTGGATTTAAACGGTTGTTAAGGTTAGTTTTTTGTTGTGGGTTTTAGACTTAGCGTTTCTAAGTTCAAGTTGGACAATGCGACTTATAGGGTGGAAAATATGGTAGTTTAAACCTGATTAGTTTATTTACTAACTTGTGTTTGGACGACCTTATTATCCCATGAAGTCGGTGAGTTTGTGAGATCTTTGTCTTTTGTGGAGTCATTGAACGCCTTGTAAGGTTTGATCTGATTTCGATGTACCCATTTAGCAATTGGCTCTTTGCGGCCTTTGCTGATTTTGATTTCGTAGACGACTGAGGACACTTTGTCTGTTATCAGATGAGGTCCAGTCCACCTGGGCATCAGTTTGCGGGCGAGAGTTCCGGTCTCGGACCCTCCTTTCCCGGTTGCTGGGGCGAACGTATAGTACCAGACTCTGTCTCCCACTTGGAGTTCATTGTGAGAGGCCTTTTGGTCATAGTACGCCTTACGTCCTTCAGCGGATCTTTCCAGGTTTTTCTGGGCGAAAGCAAAAGTGTTTCTGAGGTGTACATTCAAATCTTTCATGTATTGTTGTGTAGTGTAGGCTGTCGCCATGGCGGCGTCGCCTGGTTGGTACAACAGGTGTAGAGGGAGAGTCATTTGTCGACCGGTCATCATCTCGAAGGGAGAGATGCCAGTTGATGTGTGTGGAGTGGCTCTTATGGCCATGAGGACCAGAGGGAGTTTCACGTCCCAGTCCTTGTGGTTTGCAGCCACGTATTTCTTCAAAATACTCACCACAGTTCTGTTTGCTCTCTCTACTTGGCCTGAAGCCTGTGGGTGGTAGCCGACATGAAAGTTGGCCTTGACGCCTAGCGTCTTCCACAGTTCTTTCATCACTTCACCTGTGAAGTGTGTACCTTGGTCTGAGTTCACCCTAAAGGCCCCAATATACCTGTTTCTTTTGCCTCACGCCGCTCGGCGCCGTGGGAGCGCCGCGGCAAAAGCCTTTGATCACGGGCGTGAACGCGCCAAGGTCAAATTTTACTACGCCTACGCGCGCGCGTTGATAAACTGCCTCGCGTGTCAGCAAATGACCAATCCGCGACCTCAATTTGTCCTGCTCCGCCCGGCTGCAGCTGCTGGAGCCTTCACTCAGAGAGCTGCGCTTGCACAGAGTATAAAATGAACTGCCTGCGCGCTGCACACGCCAGTCCAGCGGCGCTGGACACAAAGAACAGTATACTGGGGGCTTAAGGGGAAGTCCAAACCTTGAGAATATATGATTCATTAACAACATAGCAGTGGTTTGTGCTGTGTCGTTAGGAGCTGGTAGGCATTCTATCCATTTGGTAAATGCACAGGTTACCGTGAGAAAATATTTATTTCCTCTAGAGCTCTTAGTGAGTGGTCCAACCCAGTCGATCTGAAGGTCAGACCATGGAAATGCAATGCCTCTGCTTTGCAGTGGTGCTCTGTGAAGTGGTCTGGTTGGCTGAAACTGGCCGCAGACCACGCACCCTTCAATGTAGTGTTTTACATCCTTTTTCATTCCAGGCCAATAGGCAATTTGTTTTAATGCCGTCAGCGTGGCTTTATCTCCTTTGTGTCCTGCAGACGGGAGATCATGGGCATGAACTAACATCACCCCCCTTTGGTCATGGGGAACCACGAACACAGGTGAGGACGTTGGTCCATGAGCAAAAGTTAGGATGCCTTTGATTAGTTTTAGCTGTTTGCGCAGCTGATAAAGGACTTTAAGGTCTGGATCGGAATCCAGTTCGTCTTTAGACGGAGTGTTTTTGTCTGGATCAGTCAGGTACAGTATCATGGAGTTGATAGCAGGATCCGACTTCTGTAGTTGGATGATGTCTGGGTCAGTCAGTGTGGGTCGTACAGAGACTGCGTTGTCAGCAGGTCTGGCTGTGGCCTGTGCACGTGTGACTGCCATAACCTTGACTGTAGGTTTTAGAGTCTTGATTAATCAGGAGGGGTCGAAGGACCATAGAGGACCTTCGTCGGCTCCTTCTTTGGCTAAGGAGTCTGCAATGTCATTGTAATGCTTGTCATCACCCGGGACTCTGGAATGACCTGGAACTTTCTTCCAGTATATCTGCAAGTCGTGTGATGTCACCAAGTGATCACACGCCATGAAAAGCTCTTTGTGTTTGACCACTTTTCTGTCGCTTGTTAGGAAACCGTTCTGTTTCCACACAGCGAGGTGACAAGCGAAACTTAAACGAGCATAGTTAGAGTCCGTGCAGATGACTAGTGTCTTGATGGAGCGTTCTACTACCATCTGGAGAGCTATTAGGATTCCTGCAATCTCAGCGTACTGAGAAGTCTGAGAGCCTAATTTGTAGCTGAAAGTAATCTGTTCTTGGTCTTGGAGGAGGACCCCTCCAACACCTGCTCTGCAGATTTTGTCGCGGAGGAATGAAGATCCATCCACGTACAATGTTGTCATATCTTTGCAGATATTGTCATCAAAGAAGTGGTGGTTCGGGTCTTCAGTTACTGGGGTTTTTACCTCAACCAGCGGCTGGGTGGCTGGTACATCTTGTGTACACTTTTGGCAGATTGCCAAGTCAGTCCCCAGATGTGACTTCTTGCTTTGACCATAACGGATGTCTAGGTTAAAACTTTGAAGCGCCATGAGCCATGTTGCAACACATGAGTTTGTTAGGAAAGTCACTGGCTGGTGTTGTGTTTCAACAATGATTTTCTGTCCACCAATGTAGCTGGAGAAATGTTTTACTGCCCACACTGTGGTCAGTAGAGCTTTCTCACAGTCTGAGAATCTCAACTCGGGGCCTGCCATCATCTGGTACAGACCTGCACTTATGCAATGAGCTGAGAAGCCCACTTCCAAGTAAAACTCTTTGTTGTAGTCTGGATAGACTAAACATGGGGCTGACTTGATCCTGCTTATAAGAGCGTCCATTGCCTGCTGTTGTTTGTCAGTCCAGACAAATGGAACGTCTTTCTTAAGGAGTTCAGTCAGAGGTTTCGCAAGGTCCGCATAGTTTTCTATGAACTGGTTCGAGTAGTTACACACGCCCAGAAAACTTTGTAGTTCTTTGAGATTGGTGGGGACTTTGAGATTGTCGAGGCCTTGGGTGCGAGTCAGCTGTGGTTGTACTCCGTCTGGACCTACAAGTAGGCCAACGTAGTCCACCTTGGTTCTGCACCATTGGCATTTTGACAGTGATATCTTAGCACCAGCAGTTGTTAGTTGATTCAGAACGTGGTCGATCTCAGCCAAATGTGAGTCCAGTGTTGGCTGCCTCAAAAGGACATTGTCCACGTAAATCAGTGTCCCACGCTCGTGGGCGTCTGGACATGCTTTGTTCAAGAAGATGTTGAACTCTGCAGGTGAGTTAGCGTAGCCAAAGGGACACCTGGTAAAGGTGTATTGTCGGCCACCAAAAGTGAAAGCTAGTTTGTATTGGTCCTCGGTGCGCACAGGGATGGTCCAAAAACCAGAGGCGACGTCGAGGGTCGAGAAGTACTTACCATTGGTGACCTTGGGCAGTTCCTGTTGGAGCTGGGTCATTGGCCACCGTGATAAGGGGACTTGTTTGTTTAGCTTTCTGTAGTCAATAGTGAGTCTCCACTTTCCATTTGGTTTTAACACTGGCCATAAAGGCGCAGAGTAAGTGCTGTTACAGTATCTGATGATACCATTCCTTAAAAGGTTATCAAGGATTTCCCTGATAGGTTGATGTGCTGCCAGAGGAATCTTGTATTCTCTGACAAATGTCTGTGGAGCTTCGCGCGGTGTTGGGATGCTCACTGAATGGAGCGTGGTCAACCCACAATCCATTGAATCAGTCGAGAATGATTTCTCATATTTTAAGAGAACTTGGCAAAGTCTGTCCCTTTCGTCATCAGTTTTCAGGGCGTCGGCTTGGGCGACCACCTGTTCGATCTGTGAAGAAATTGAGAGGGGTTCTTGTTCTTTGGGGAGCTCCAATGAGTCCCTTTCTGTGTCATTTACCCTGTTTATAGGCAGGACACTATAGGTTTGAGAACTTAGGCTGTTGTCTCGGTTTAGACCGACCCCGTAATAATAATAATAATAATGAATTCCATTTATAATGCACTTTTCATTAATAAAAATCTCAAAGTGCTACAAAGTGTAACAAAGCAAAGATCAAAATAAAACAAGTGATAAAATCAAATAAAATCAATAATAATATCGACTAAGATCAAAGATAAAATCATGTGGATGCAGATTAGGCTTGCTTAAAAAATAAATAAAATAAAACAAGTGATAAAATCAAGTAAAATCAATAATGATATCAGCTAAGATCAAAGATAAAATCATGTGGAGGCAGAATAGGCTTGCTTAAAAAGAAAGGTCTTTATGCTGCTTTTAAAGTCAACCAGTGACTGTGGAGCTCTCAGGTCGTCAGGGAGGGAGTTCCACAGGCGGGGGGCAGCCACACAGAATGCTCGGTCTCCCATGGTCCTCAATTTGGTCCGAGGAATATGAAGGAAATTACTGTTCTGTGATCGTAGAGACCGGGTGGATGAATATGGTGCAAGAATGTCCTTTAGATAGTCAGGTGAAGTGCCGTGCAAGCATTGATGGGTAATGAGAGCAGTTTTGTACTGAATTCTGTAGGTGACAGGAAGCCAATGGAGGTTATGGAGAATGGGTGTAATATGTTCAAATTTACGAACTCTCAACAGAATCCTTGCTGCACTGTTTTGAATGTATTGAAGTTTCTGAAGGTTTTTGCCAGGGATACCAATAAACAGGGAGTTGCAGTAGTCGAGCCTGGAGGAGACAAAGGCATGGACGAGTTTCTCAGCATCAGGAAAAGTCAGAGATGGGCGAAGTCTGGAGATGTTTCGAAGATGGAAGAAGCAGGTTTTAAACAGATGCTTAATGTGATTTTCAAATGTAAGATGAGAGTCCATTTTTATTCCAAGATTTGTAACAGAGGTGGAGAGGGGGATGTCTTGACCAGAGAAGGAGATTGTTGTTAAAGTTGATGTTTGTATCTGGTGAGGGGTGCCAATCAATATGGCCTCAGTCTTCGAGCAGTTTAATTGAAGAAAGTTCTGATTCATCCATGCCTTTATTTCCTCCAGGCAGGCAGAGAGAACAGTGAGTGAAGACGGAGATAGGGATGATGATGATGTTCCAGTCCTGATGTAAAGCTGTGTGTCGTCGGCATAGCAGTGAAAAGAAATGTTGAACTGATTAATAATTTGACCTAAAGGCAGCATGTAGAGGGAAAACAGCAGGGGCCCCAGAACTGACCCCTGAGGGACACCACAGGAGACACCGACTGTCTGGGAAGTGGCATTGCCAAGGCTAACACATTCCAGCCTATTGGAGAGGAAAGAATTGAACCAGTCCAGGACAGTGTCACAGAGACCGACCTCTACATGAAGATGGTGGAGGAGGATACTATGGTCCGTAGACTGTGTCTTGGGCGACCTCATTGACAGAGACGAGAGCTATGGCCTGTTTAGGCTTTGTGAACAAGACTTGCCCCGTGTATTCATTTGGGATCAGGTATTTTGGGAATCCTCCCAGAAATGGAATGCTCAGTTCAAAATCATTGAAATCAGTGGAGATTAACCATCCTATTTTTGTGTATTTCTTGATCAGTACCGCTTCTGTGCCTGTGTTACACACAGCAACAGATGTGGTTCTGCAGTCAAGGCTCACTTGTCTCGTGGCCTCAATGGACAGTCCTAAGTTGGAAAACTTAGGAGATAGTTGAAAGTATGCCTGTTTTTGGCTAATAGCTTGATTAGCCATGATGTGAATTTTCACCATCTGGTTCATTGCCTGAGGTAGTACTGTGGTGGTTTGGTTGCAAGCAACCTCACAGACTTCTGGTATGGTCTGTCCATCTTTGAGATTTTCTGTGCTCAGCACAGGAAAATCCTTCTTGGCTGTTTCCAGTGACCACAGTACATTGTTGACGGTATCCACTCAGACACCCAATCTTACCAAAATGTCAGAGCCTATGTAGGATGCATGTGGTAAGTTTCGGACCACGAGGAACGGGTGGACCAGTTCTCGTTTGTTCCAGTTTAGGTACAGGCGAATGACTCCATTTGCGGTCATTACCCGCTCACTTTTAGAATCAAGATGAAAGCGTAAAGCTTTCGTGGCTAGTTCTAGACCCAACTGTTTATTAACCAAGGTTTCATAAAGAGCTTGGCTGATTGCTGAATTATCTGTCCAAGGAGACAGTACAGCATCTTCGGTGTGGGATCCCTGGATCTCGACACCTTTTACTACCTGTTGTAGGTAGTGTTCAGTGAGTGCTGATTGTTTCAGCTCGCAGAGGGATCTCTCTTGTTGGGCCAGAGTCGGGTCCAACTGTTGAGTCTCATCTGCCTCACTTGTTTTTGAAGGTTCACTTATCGGGCTTATGCTCCCAGTCGAGGATACCCTCGTGCCTTCCGCGGTACCTGCTGTCACCCCGTGGAGGCGTTTCTATTGGCAGTGGTTTCCTCACACTGGCCCACATTGTCTGTTGACCATAGTCTATAATCGCATCAAAGCGATTAATAAAATCTTGGCCAACCAAAAATGGGAACGAGTCAACCGTAGACACATATACCGGATGGTCTAGTGCAGTGATGTCACTAACGCGTTACTTTGTAACGCGTTACTCTGGTCGGACCACTTTTTTCAGTAACGTGTAATCTAACGCGTTGCTATTTGAAAATCCAGTAATCAGATTAAAGTTACTCACTCCAAATTATTGTGCGTTACTTTTTTGCCATTTTCTGTAGAACTGTAATTTTATTTTATTTCGCCAATGCGTCTCGGGGGGAGCGATTAAAAAAAAAGACAGGAGTGACGTCAGTCTATGCGACCGCCCGGTGTCTTGTAGCACACGTTAGCATTAAGCTAGGTTTAGCATCTCGCTGCGGTCTCCTGTTTGTTTGGGAACGTTGTGACTTGTTAAAAACACGAGCGCACATCCAAAACGGTGTGTGGACTTTGTTTCACGGAGACTGGATCTGCAGCAGACAACACGTCTAACTTGAACGGACTTAACGACGTGATCCGAACGTGAACGAGGAGCAGCTTGTAAACACTGCTAACAGAGCAGCAGCAGCATTAAAACAGCCTTCAGGTAGGTCAGATCAGTCAATAACACAAACTGTAGGACATTTTAAAGCTCTGGATCTACGTCTGAAATGTTGTTGTTGCTGTGCAGGCTTTAAATTAACTGAGCGTCTCTAAAACGTCTTCCATCACGTCCATCATCATGTCAACACCAGCCAAAAAGTTAATCACTTTATGAAAAAACTGATGTCAACAAGTCCTGGAGCTGAATAAATCCCTGCCCTGATGATGACCGAGAGATCCAACCACAAGAAGAGGTATTGTTCTTTTATTAATAATTAACCTTTTTAATTTAAAATGATAATCTTATTAACTATTTTTATTTTTTTACCTGTTTGTGTTATTTCCAGTCTGAGACAGAGGAAGCAGCTGTCTTTTTCCTCTTGAGGGACATCCACCTGCAGCTAAGAAGCGTGTGATGATGACCCTGATGCATGCTCAATAATCCAGGTAGAAAAATCTAAAAATGCTAAGTCTGGTCCTCTGGACATTCAAAAAACAAAACAGAACAAAAAAAATTGTAGAAACGTTTTATCTTTTGTCCAAAAGACTTCCTCAGTCTGAGATGCTGTATTCATCTCAATCTTATAAATACTGTAGCACCCTCTCACAGTGGATGAACCAGTTTGCTGCTGACAGCTGAAACCAGCTGCTCACGGACCATCAGCCTAACAATGGATAGTTAGCAGCACCCTGATGGTTGTTTGCTATTCACAGAGGGCTGAGTGATACTAGCAATAACAGCATTGTAAGAGGGGGACAGTTGAACCCAGAGGCCTCCACCTCTGTTTAATGATGGATGGTTTCTTTTCACAAAGATGGCCTCCTTTACTCCTCTCTCAAACCATCGTTCCTCTCTATCAAGGATGTGAACATCTTCATCCCTGAAAGAGTGACCGCTGGCCTGGAGATGAGTGTAGACTGCAGAGCCCTGACCTGATGATGTTGATCTTCTGTGCTGGACCATCCTTTTGGCCAGTGGCTCATGCTTTTATTTATTTTCATACAAACGTATTGTTTACTTGACACATTTTCAAAATAAACATTTTATAAGTCTTTTTTGTAAAAATATTATTTGTTTAGTGAAGTCAAGAAAGACTACTGTATTTTGTTTTTTGAATATTTATTAGTAATTATTTTATTAAAACATTTAAATTTTTTATGTATTGTGACAGAGGGTTCTTGTCAGCGGCTGCTGAAAGTAACTAATAAAGTAACTTAGTAATCTAACTTAGTTACTTTCCAAATCAAGTAATCAGTAACTTAACTAAGTTACTTTTCCCAAGGACTAATCAGTAACTTAACTAAGTTACTTTTTCAATGTAACTATGCCATCACTGGTCTAGTGTCACTTCGCCAATCTGCATGTGTATCATGGCTATAGCTATTAGGGTTGATCTCGTCTCTGAGAGACCCTGCATTTCTATAGCACATTTTGTGAGGGGTATTTCTCTGTCAGTACTGTTAGTGGTGGTCCTCAGCTCATCGAACAGTCTGGCGGACATAATAGATATGTCGGCACCGCCGTCCAGGAGAGCATCATGTGTGAGGACCCCTTCAAGTGTAATTGACAGGTAAGCCTTCTTAGCGGACCCCTTTCTGATAAAGTTACACAGGAACCTCTTGGGTTTAGGCCAACGTCTCTTTTGACGTTCACCTTTTTCTGTGCCATGTCGGATCATCTGACCCATCAGCGCAGAAGCAGCTGCTGTTGAGTCCGAGTGTCCGGTTTGCGACAGGTTCAAGTTTTTTCCATTTTCTGATGAGGGGCTCTCGTAATCTGTAACAACGATGTCAGGGTGGCTGTCTGCGTCTGTGACAATGTTATCTGTCAGCTCTGAGTGTTTGTCAATGACAGTGCTGCACATTGCCCCAGGTTGGTTATCCTTGTTAGTTTTTTTGAAAGTAATAATAATAATAATAATAATAATACAGTAATAAACTTTATTTGTATAGCACCTTCCTACAATGCCTTGCATTGACCAAGGTGCTTAACAGGATAAAAAGATGAATAAACTGGAACAATAAATCAATGAAAATAGAATAAGAAACAACAGCAATAAAAGAAGGCAATGGAAATAAAAAATGCTACATACTAAAATAACACTAAAATAACACAAGTAATAAAAGTTACACACTGAAAGCTTTTTTGAACAAGTGGAAATAAAAAGGCAATGGAAATAAAAAATGTTACATATTAAAATACCAAAAGTAATAAAAGTTACACACTGGAAGCTTATTTGAACAAGTGGAAATAAAAAGGCAATGGAAATAAAAAATGCTACATATTAAAATACCAAAAGTAATAAAAGTTACACACTGAAAGCTTTTTTGAACAAGTTCCTACCATCAGACGTAGTATCTCTGAATCTTCTGCATTCATAGGTTTAGGGCCCTTTTTCTGGGACTTTTGAGATTGTTTTCTGATCTCAGATTGTTCCGTCTGAGGTGCAGGAGGAGCAGGTCCATGGCTCTGGGAACCCTTCCGGGACCACCCTGGTTTCGGGGGTCCCCTCTGGGACCACCCTTGGTTCGGGGGTACCTGTTGGGACCACCCTTGGTTATATGGGTTACCTCTGTACCCATAATCTTTATTCTTTGGACGTGCACCTCCCTTTTGATCCTTGTGTTCACCCTCTGTGTTTGGCTTGAACCACTTTGGGTTCTTTTTCCATCGGGCACCTTCACTTTGTGGTTTGTCAGGTTGAAAGATCTGTTTCTTCTCGCCTTTTATAGGATAGGGAGCTGATACTCGCGTCCCTTCCAGCTCCAACGATTGGGATTCGGCCTTTGCACTTGTGAACACCTCTACGGGTGCTCTGCATTCCGTGTTGGCCTCAAAAACATTTATGGCACACTGTTTCATTTCCTTGATGGTTTTCACTCTGAAATTAGCCATCACTTGTACTGACAGTTTTATATCAGGGTGGAGATTTTTTCCGAAAAGGTATTTAAAACCTACCTCGTCCTCCATGCCCGGTTCATTGCGATTACCAAAGAAAGCCTGGAACATTCTCTGGTAATACGCCTGTGGATGTTCATTTTTTCCTTGCACGACCTTCTCGGCATCTGGATAGCCACCAGGCCCCATGTTGGGAGTGAACTCTTGTATAAGAGTATCACGCAAAAGATTGTAATCTTTTTTATGGTGTCTGGTTGGCGAACAATGAAGGCATATATGTTCCAGTCTGCGGTGAGTCTGATCAGCGCAATTTTATCATCAGCAGTAGCATTTGGAAAATTACTCAGTTGGAAGTCAAGGGAATCTAGGTAGGCCTTGGTGTGGATTGAACCCAACGGTCCTGGATCAAAGTGTTAAATGTATCTTAAAAGCTTTTGGATTTCAGGTATTGGAATAGAAAGTTGAGGACCATTGTTATTCCCATTTACCTGTGATCCCGGTGCAGGTGTTGTTGTTGAGTATGCATATCCCTGTTCCGACTGACGGGTCTTAACAGGTACGATGAGCTGTTCTGCATCACCGGGTGGAGGTGGTGGGGGTGGGGGTGGGAAGCCTTGAGACTGCTTTGCCACAACATCCACCCACCTTTCCCTTTCTTTAAAAAGGTTTTCTTTAGTTAAGGTCAGTTCCGCCTTACTTACATTCAATTCTCTGCGTAAACATTCAATTTCAGTTTGTAACGTTGTACACTGTTCACTGAGTTTTTTGTGTTCCTCGAATTGAGTGCTCCCTTTTATTTGTTCTTGTGATTTATCATACTCAACTTTCAACCTTGTGCACAGGTTGTGAGCTTCTTCTCTTTGTCCCATGCTATCTTTTAGTGTTTTAGACAGCGACAGTACCTGTTGTTGTAATTTTACATTCTCTCTTTCAGACTCCTCATACTTTTGTTCTCTGGAACGAATGCTTTCTTCATATGTTTTTGTTTGCAACTGTATATCAGTTTTTAAACATTCAATCTCTGTATTTGTCGTTTCTTTGTACGATACAAATTTTAAAGTGGTATCTTTGTGTTTTTCTTTTTCATCATCCAGTCCCACATCAAGGTCCCCGCTCCTCTCCATTTCATGGTCCAGTCTGGCCTTCAACAGAAGGGCCAATTTTGCTAGACGTTCGGTGTTTAGCTTTTTACCATCTTTTTTATTTATACCTGTTATTAACTCTGTGTCCAGAGTCAAGATGTCCATCGCTGCTACTTCATCACCATACTCTACGAGGGGTTTTGTTAGCAGTTTTAAGGCATTATCAACACAATCTGTGTCTTCTGAATCTGAATCTGAATCCTCAAGCGCTGGGATTTTCTCCTCCTCTTGCGCTGGAGTCTGCTCACCTTCAGCATCCTTCAAGGATGAGGATGGTACGACGTCATCTGCTTGTTTATCCATATTTGTTTTGAGTCTGTAAAAATCAACAAGCTGGTACATGTGGGTGTTATTCTAATTTTTTTCCATTTAAATTAACATTAGTGTTTTAATTGTACACAGAAAAACGTTAAAAATGCAATTCTTAACTAAAGTGTACAGATGTGTACACCAAATCTGTTTAAAATGCAGAGATGTGAGAGCTTAATGTGGAAATCAAATAGAAGATGCTTTTTTTTTTAAAGTTCTTTTAAATCTCTGGTATTTAAAATAAGCAAAAATGTTTGTCTGCAGCTCTGTTATTCTAATTTTTTATTTAAAATAGACAGGAGTTTTTGTTTGTGTACAGAACAATTTTAAAGGTGGTATTTCACCATAAGAATGCTGACTTCTCCTGATTTTTCAGAGAGACCTTCTGTAAACGTCTTTTAACCAACAGGTGGCAGTCAAGACTTAAACTTATCACAAGGTGACCTTTTCTTTCTACTTCCGGCCGCTAGAGGCGGCTTGGTTGACTCCTTGCAGCTTAGCCGTTAGCTTGCGAGTAGCATCTAACAACTCGTTAAAATCATCAACATTGGAAAGAGTTGGAGCCTGTACGTGATAAACGCTCGAACTGCGTTCTTGTCAGAGACAAATCTGTATGATTAGACAGTTTAGATAGCTTAAATTGAGTTTTTAAACTTTTAGTGAAATCTCCGTTCGTCTTGTGTTGGGGTCACGTAGTCTGATAGACAGAGGGGCGGGCCGACGCAGCAACGTGTGTGGCGCGTCGCCAGCTTCCAGCGAGACGGAGCTCGCTACACAAATACGTGACATTAACCAACCAATCACAGCGCTTGTAGTTCTTTTCCTAAGCATTCATGGTCAATGTAGTTTTCTTACCTTCGACCAATGCAATGCCGGAAATGACGACAGAAGTGGGCTGGTCGCAACGGCATGCGTCCCTACTTCAGCGAATCAGCGCTCGCTTTACAGATACGAGACGTGATTGACAGATCACAGCTCTCGTTTTATCCAATCACAGCTCCTAAACAAACAAACGTGTATGACACGTCGCTTTAACGTTACCTTAGCACAACAGAAAGCAACTTTACAGACCCTTAAAACAACTCCATCCATCCATCCATCTTCCGCTTATCCGGGGTCGGGTCGCGGGGGTAGCAGCCTAAGTAGGGAGGCCCAGACTTCCCTCTCCCCAGCCACTTGGAGCAGCTCCTCCGGGGGAATCCCAAGGCGTTCCCAGGCCAGCCGAGAAACATAGTCCCTCCAGCGCATCCTGGGTCTTCCTCTGGGTCTCCTCCCGGTGGGACATGCCCGGAACACCTCACCAGGGAGGCGTCCAGGAGGCATCCTAACCAGATGCCCGAGCCACCTCAACTGGCTCCTCTCGATGTGGAGAAGCAGCGGCTCTACTCCGAGTCCCTCCCGGATGACTGAGCTTCTCACCCTATCTCTAAGGGAGAGTCCAGCCACCCTGCGGAGAAAACTCATTTCAGCCGCTTGTATCCGAGATCTTGTTCTTTCGGTCATAACCCAAAGCTCATGACCATAGATGAGGGTGGGAACGTAGATCGATCGGTAAATTGAGAGCTTTGCCTTTTGACTCAGCTCTCTCTTCACCACGACAGACCGGTACAGCGCCCGCTTCACTGCGGACGCTGCACCTATCCGCCTATCGATCTCACGCTCCAGTTTTCCCTCATTCGTGAACAAGATCCCGAGATACTTAAACTCCTCCACTTGGGGCAGGACCTCCTCCCCGACCCGGAGAGGGCATGCTACCCTTTTCCGGCTCAAGACCATGGCCTCGGATTTGGAGGAACTGATCCTCATCCCGGCCGCATCACACTCGGCTGCAAACCGCTCCAGTGAAAGTTGTAAATCACGAACTGATGAAGCCAGTAGGACCACATCATCTGCAAAAAACAGAGAAGCGATTCTAAGGCCACCAAAACGGATCCTCTCAACACCTTGGCTGCGCCTAGAAATTCTGTCCATAAAAGTTATGAACAGAATCGGTGACAAAGGGCAACCTTGGCGGAGTCCAACTCTCACCGGAAACGAGCCTGACTTACTGCCGGCAATGCGGACCAAGCTCTGACACCGGTCGTACAGGGACCTAACAGCCCATATCAATGGGCCTGGTACCCCATACTCCCGGAGTACCCCCCACAGAACCCCCCGAGGGACGCGGTCGAATGCCTTTTCCAAGTCCACAAAGCACATGTAAACTGGTTGGGCAAACTCCCACGCAC